>OX030962.1:5955619-6018119 GCA_943735955.1 Piscicola geometra
ATTTTGCGCTTCTTAACTTGCGTTTATTGATTTGAAAATGTACGAATATTTCACTTCGATATTAGACCTGTAAAGTTCATAACTTAAATAGACGAATTTAGTCAAAAGACATGTGTTTTCGATTGGATTAAATGAGAAAATACTATAAAAACGAGATAATTTGCGTTTCACAAATTTCAACGTATAAACCTTCACACAGCTACAAAAAACAGGTATTGAAGGTGAACAAGTTTGAGAACAAGTCGTATTAATGTGAAACTTTCCATATGGCTTCTTATAAGAATGCTAACTAAACATAGGTGCTCGAGAAAGACACACAGGCAGGGGCGGCGATCTGCTGCAAATCTTGAGGTGTCCTACCCAGAATGGACGATCCTGAGGGGTCTTGAGATGAAGAAAAAAGTGGGGGGGTCCATATTTAGGCGGACCCCAAAAAGTGGAAGGGTCCGGACCCCAGGATTGTCGCCCATGCACACATCCATGACTATTGAGTGTAATTTAGAGCAACTTTTGCTGAATAGTGTTAACAGCTTTATACTCATCAAGTCATTCCAAGCGATCAGTTTCTCTTTATTCAATGAAGTTTATGGGGTGTGGCAATATACGCATTTCAAACACAAGCGTTAAATAACACATTATCGATTCCTCAATTGAGCCATTTTGGTTTAACAGTCCTTTCATGGGTTTGTTCAACGAGATTTAGCACTAAAGTACGAAAATATTCGAATAATTAAGACGAGTGCGTGAAAGATTGAAAGAGAAAAATTCATATTATGGAACACGTGAACTATTGAATGTGGAAAATTCATATTACAGACAAAAAATATTTAAAAAGTTAAATATTTATATTGTAGAACAAAAATATAAAAACAAAAGTTCTAGAAAATTCACCAAATTCTACCCAATAATTCTAACACACGATAGCTTTTCGTGGCTCACTGTGATTGGCTCAGAGGTTTGAGGAACGTTTAAAACACTCGCCAATAATACCATCGTCACTATTAGCCGGTTTTTGTGGTCGTTTCTTGATTTGAAAATGGCGTTTCTTCGTTATTTTCTTATCTGTTCTTTCTTGTTATGCGCCAGTGGTAAGTATTCTTATCTTTTAAAAACCACTTGCTTGCGAATTTTGTTTTGCGTCAAAGGCTGTTCTCACCGGTATTTTTACTAATTTGCAGTTTACAAAATAAAAGCCGAAGTCAAGGCAGCAGATGAAGGGAAAGTTGAGGAAGACATCGGCAAGAGTCGCGAAGGTTCCAGAACCGACGATGAAGCCGTCCAAAGGTTCGTTTAAAGTTTAAAGTTAAACTTTTAACGTTTCAACCCCTTGAATATATTTTGCAAATAATTCAAAATATATTATTACATAATATTTAGAATAATTCCCCAATATACTTCAAAAGGGAAGAAGAAGCCATAAAGTTGGATGGACTGAGCGTGGCTGAAATGAAGGAGTTGAAGGATAGAGCTCAGAAACACACATTCCAGGCCGAGGTTGACAGGATGATGAAGCTCATCATCAACTCACTCTACAAGAACAAAGAGGTTTGCAAACTTTATTTTATATATTTGTTAAATCTTACATTTTGATCTTCTTACTCACTTCTTATAATACAAGTATTATATTTTCTAAATAAAATCAAAGAATAATTTATAACTTGCAGATTTTCTTGAGGGAGTTGATCTCGAACGCATCAGACGCCTTGGACAAGATCCGTTTCATGGCGCTCACTGACAAGGCTGTGATGGAGGGCCACGAGGACATGTCAATCAAAATCAAGGTGGCTTTCTAACCCATGTATTGCTCTTTGAATGATTAAACTATTTACCAAGAGATGATTAAAACTCTTAACTTAAGAGATAAACTGTACCACTAAAGTATAAAGCAAATCATGATTAAGTCATAAACTGTAATTCTTGACCAACACACCCTACCACACTCCACCAGCTCGACAAAGACAACCATGTGCTGCACATAACGGACACTGGCGTCGGCATGACGAGAGAGGACCTGATCAAGAACCTCGGCACGATTGCCAAGTCGGGCACGTCGGAGTTCTTCTCGAAGATCCAGGACGCGTCGAACCAGCAGGAGACGAATGATCTGATCGGCCAGTTCGGCGTGGGATTCTACTCTTCATTCCTTGGTGTGTTCTTGTGTGATGCTTTAGTGCTCTGATTCTTTCATATGCTGTTATCTATTTTTATTGAAATTTATTTAAACATTGAAATATAAAAAAAATATATTTAAAAAATTTCAAAACCAACTTTACCATCCCACACTAGTATTATAAAAAGCAATTTCAATATTTTAATCAACGATCTCTCCACCCACCAACCAGTGGCTGACAAGGTGGTGGTGACGTCGAAGCACCGCGACGACACGCAGTTCATTTGGGAGTCGGATGCCTCGACCTTCTCCACCGTCGAGGACCCTCGAGGCAACACCCTCAACCGAGGAACCACTGTCAGGTGTGTGTGTTAGTGTGTGTTCGGTCATTGTTTCATGCATCACCAGTGGTGATTCACGACTCCTGCTTACTCCCACCATCTTTTCCACCACCACTTCTAATAAATTTTATCATCACCACATCTTCACCACACCACCTTCTATTACCACCCTCTTTTTCAACCACATCTCTACTACTACCACTTTCATCACCATAACCATCTCTGCCAACCCATCATCACTCCCACATCCCCCCATTACCACTCATTTTACTTCACTTCCACCACAACCCCAAAAACTAGCCCAACATCACAACCACCCTAACCTCCCTTCCCCCCCCCCCCCCACCACCACTCCAACCACAACGGACCACCACCTTGACCACAATGGACCACCACACCCCCGACCACAACTGACCAACACTCCCAACCACAACTGACCACCACTCCGACCACAACTGGCCACCATTCCAACCACAACTGACCGCAACCACCACCCACGATGACAACTGACCACCACTCCAACCACCCCTGACCACAACTGACCACCACCACTCCAACCACAACCAACCACAACTGACCACCCACCCCCTCGGACAGCCTGCACCTGAAGGAGGAGGCGCACGAGTACATCGAGGCCTCCAAGGTCAAGGAACTCATCCAGAAGTACTCACAGTTCATCAACTTCCCCATCTACCTGTGGGAGAGCAAGGTGGGGGAGGGCGGTAGATGGTGGTGTATGGGTGTGGTTTAAGATGACTTTGGGGCTGGTTGTGGGAGAGCAAGGAAGGGGGGCATTGGATGGGGTTGTGGGTGGTTGTTGTAGTAGGTTGGGTTGGCTGATGGAGATGCTGGTGGGTGAGTGGGCAGGAAGAGGCAGGTTGTTGTTGGTGTTAGTAGTGATGATGATGATGATGAGTGGGCAGGGAGGAGGGTTATTGTGATGGAGGTTGTGGTTTAAGACATGATTGTTGGGCAGATATTGTTCGTGATGGTCTTTATCATCAGCAACTCAATCATCATCATCATCCACTCAATCATCATCATCATCTACTCAATCATCATCATCAACAACACAATCATCATCATCATCCACTCAATCATCATCATCAACGATTTCAGACTGTGCAAGTTGAGGAGGAAGAAGTGGAAAAGGCGACGGATGATGGAGAGAAGAAGGAGGAGGATGAGGTGGAGGAGGAGGATGAAGATGGAAAGGTGGAGGAAGAGAAGGAGGAGAAGGAGAAAAAGAAAGTCGAGAAGACCGTCTGGGACTGGGTGCTCGTCAATGAGAACAAGCCCATCTGGACCAAGAAGTGAGTTGTGATGATGATGATGAAGGTGATCATGATGATGATCATGATGAGTATGATGATAATCTATTTCTTGTGTTCTTATGATGTATACGTGAAGATGAATTTGCTACAGTTCAATTATAACACATCCAATTAAAGGTTTACAGTATAAATACAGACAAACACATGAACAAAAACCCACAAACACACAAGCACACACACACACACGAAAACACACACACAAACACACACTGAAACACACAGATCGTCGGAAGTGACGGACGAAGAGTACAACTCCTTCTACAAGTCCTTCACGAAGGACCACGACGACCCGCTCTCCAAGTCCCACTTCACCGCCGAGGGGGAGGTCACCTTCCGATCCATCCTCTACATCCCTAAGGTACGTGTGCACCTGCGTGTGTGGGTGGGGAGGTGTATGTGTGTGTGTTTGGGGGGGGGGGGGGTTATTGTGTGTGTTTGTGTGGGTTGGGCAACTACTCGTCCGTCACTTCCGATGATGTTCGTGTGTGTGTGTGTGTGTGTGTGTGTGTGTGTGTGTGTGTGTGTGTGTGAGTGGGCGGGATTTGTGTGTTTGTTTGTGTGTGTGTGTGTAGGAGTGTATGGGTGTGCGTGCGTGTATGATACTGTCTATAAGCATCATTATAACATGACACATTGGCCTACCACTATATAACATCATCATTACACACGAGAATGCATCTCAGCATCGAACTACATTCCACCTCCCCTCCCTCCCTTCCCTCCCCCCCCCCCCCTCGCGCGACAGAACTCGCCGTCGGACATGTTCCAGAACTACGGCAAGAAGTACGACTTCATCAAGATGTTCGTGCGTCGTGTCTTCATCACCGACAACTTCGAAGACATGCTGCCCAAGTACCTCTCCTTCCTGCGCGGAGTGGTCAGTTGGGGGGTGGGGCGTGTGGTGGGTTGTCAGTTGGTGGTTTGGGGGAGGTGTCGTGGGATTATGTGGGTGGGTTGTCAGTTGGTGGTTTGGGGGAGGTGTCGTGGGATTATGTGGGTGGGTTGTCAGTTGGTGGTTTTGTGAGTGGCGTGGGGTTGTGGTTTTGTTGATTTAGTTATGTGAGGATTTTGGGTGGTTTTGATACTGGTTAGGGGGTTTGTTGTGGTGTTGTGGGGGCTTATGTGGTTTGGTGTTGTATGGCAGGGGTGAGTTGCACTTGTATAGTAGTTAAGAAAAGCAATATTATGCTGTGGTGGAAGATTCTCAAATGCTTGCCTCGGCCTTCCCATGTTTAACATACATTTCGTGAAGCTCTCTAATGATTCCACTCACTCACTCACTCACTCACTCCTCCACTGCCACCAGGTTGACTCTGACGACCTGCCATTGAACGTGTCCAGGGAAACCCTGCAACAACACAAACTACTCAAGGTGCTTAAGAACTACTACTACTACTACTACTACTACTACTACTACTACTACTACTACTACTACTACTACTACTACTACTACTAATAATAATAATAATACTACTACTACTATCACCACCACCACGACTAATACAGGTGATAAAGAAGAAGTTGGTGAGGAAGGCATTGGACATGATAAAGAAGTTGGAAGAAGACGACTACAAGCAGTTCTGGAAGGAGTACTCCACCAAGTGAGGAGGAGGAGGAGGATGGAAGAGGAGGAGGAGGGGGAGGGAAGAGGAAGGAGGAAGAGGGAGGAGGAAGAGGAGGAGCAGGGAGAGGGAGGTGTTTGTGTGTGTGTGCCTGCTGTCTAATTCTTTGACAATTCCATCTCTCCCATGTCTAAACTTCATTAAACACACACTAACACAAACACACAAAACAAACCCAACCTCACCCACCCACACGAAAACAGCATCAAGCTGGGCACAATGGAAGACCACTCGAACAGGACCCGCCTCGCCAAACTCTTGCGCTTCTTCTCCTCCAACTCGGCGAGCGAGCAGACGTCTCTGCAGGCGTACGTGGAGCGCATGAAGGAGAAGCAAGAGCACATCTACTTCATGGCGGGAACGTCTCGCGACGAGGTGGAGAAGTCGCCATTCGTCGAGAGGCTGCTCAAGAAGGGCTACGAGGTGGGTGGCTTTGTGGGGGACTTTGGGTGGGTTTGGGTGTGGTCTTTGTGGGGATGGGCGTTTGTGGGTTGGTGAGTGAGGTGTGCGTGGGTATGTGTGATATTTCTTTTGAAAACTAAATAAATCAAAATCCTTTGGACGTTTCTAAAAAAGACTTGCAGCACATACAAACACACCCGAACACACACACTCACACTCGAACACACACACTCACACTCGAACACACACACAAACACACACTCAAACACACACACACTCACACTCGAACACACACAAACACAGGTGTTGTACCTGATCGAGGCGGTCGACGAGTACTGCATCCAGTCGCTGCCAGAGTTCGAGAACCACAAGTTCCAAAACGTCGCCAAGGAGGGTCTCAAGCTCCAAGAAGCCGAGAGTGTCAAGGTTTGTGTGTGTGTGTGTGTGTGTGTGTGTGTTTGTGAGTGTGTGTGTGTGTGTTTGTGTGGGTGTGTTTGTGTGTGTGTGTTTGTGAGTGTGTGTGTGTTTGTGTGGGTGTGTTTGTGTGTGTGTGTGTGTTTGTGTGTGTGTGTGTGTGGCATGTGGTGGATGAAGTTTGTGTAGGTGTGTGTGTGTCTCAACGCATGCACGCATGTCTTCTGCACAGGCGAAGAGGGAGGAAATAGTAAAGGAGTACGAACCGATGCTCACGTGGATGAAGGAGACCGCCCTCAAGGACAAGGTTGCCATCCTGTACTCATCCATCATTCTTTCGCCATCACTCCATCATTCCTCTACCATCCATCCCTCCTTCATGCCTCCCTCCACCATCCTTCTATTCCTCCAACATCGATATCTCCACCATCCCACCACCATCCTTCTATTACTCCAACATCAATATCTCCACCATCCCTTCACCATCCCTCCACCACCACGCCAACATCCACAACACTTGCAGATCGAGAAGGCGGTCATCTCGGAGAGGTTGACCACGTCCCCTTGCGCCCTGGTCGCTTCCTCGTACGGCTGGTCCGGCAACATGGAGAGGATCATGCGCTCGCAAGCCTACCAGAAGACCAACGACCCCAACAACCAGTATGTGGGGGGGGGGGCTTTGAGGTTGTGGTGTTGCGGTGGTTGGGGCTTTGTTGATGGTGTTGTGTTTGTTGATGTTGGGGGTTTTTTGTCGTGTGTTGTTGCTTTGTTGTCGCTGTTTACCTTGCTGTGTCACTTCCGCCACCATAACAACCATCACCACCTTTACAATCATCATCACTACTATCACCACCACAATCATCACCACCACAATCACCACTATCACCACCACAATCATCACCATCCCCACCAACATCACAATCACCACCCCTTCCCCCCCTCCCCACCAGATACTACGCCACGCAGAAGCGAACACTGGAGTTGAACGCTCTGCACCCACTCATCAAGGAGCTGAAGGGAAGGTATGAGACCAGCCCTGAAGACCAGACCACCAAGGTAGGGGGGGGGTGGGTTTGATGGTTGTGGTTTTTGGGGAAGAGTTGGGGTTGTTGTTTGTGTTAGTTTTTGGGGGAGGGGGTTGGTAGTGGTGGTAGTTGTTGGGGGTTTTGGTGGTGGTGACTTTAGTAGTTATGATGGTAATGCTGGTCTTTAAGAAGGACTTTTATAAAAAAATTAAAAAGCTGATTTCCAAAATCACATCACACTTAACCACCATTCAACCACCACTACCACCACCATTCAACCACCACTACCACCACCATTCATCAACCACCACCACAGGATCTTGCAGTCGTCTTGTTCGAGACGGCGACACTGCGCAGCGGCTTCGTGGTGGCCGACACTGCCGACTTCGCTGGCCGCATCGAACGCATGCTACGTCTGTCCATGAATATCCCCATTGATCAACAGGTGGGTGGTGGTGATGGTGGTGGTGATAGTGGTGGTTGTGGTGGGGGCGATGATGATGATGATGGTTGTGGTGATGTTGGTGATGATGTTGATAATGATGATATTTTTTTCTTTTTTGTTGTCAGTGTTTTTTCTGTCGTTATGTGCTTTATTATAAATGCGCCTCAGTTGCTTTCATTGGCGCTATATTAAATAGACATCATCATCATCATCGTACCTCACTACATTCTCTGTGCAGATCGATGAACTAGAGTTAGAAGCCGACTTGGCCGAAGATGAAACCAAGGAGAAGGATGGTGCTGATGATGATGATGATGATGCTGATGGTGATGATGATGCTGGTGGTGGTGATGACGCTGCTGGCGATCAAGTTGAAGATGAGGTTGGTGACGGTTGTGTATTGTCTGACACGATCAGGTTTTATACCAATTAAATAATTTTAATTAATTATTATATTCAATTAATCATAATTATTAAAAATATTCCAATTAATTAATTCCTCAGATTAAAGAGGAAAAGAAGCATTTAGATGACGAGTTATAGGAGCATTCTTCGTGTATTTAAGAAAGGAGTTTAAGGATCGTATTCGTCTGTTTTAGCTTCTCCATTCATTGATAACTCACTCTTTGTATGCATGCTTATATTTGCACACGCGTTTAAAGTTGATCCGCATCGTCACTACATTCAATTCGGAGTCTTCGATGTTCTACCAAAGTTCTTATTTTCATTTTCTCGTTTGTTCTCAAGTTTTAGGTTTGAGTATTTAAATGGCGATTTAACATAATAGAAAATGGAATATAATTCTATTTGTATTTCGTTATTATTTTTACTGCACGTCTTCTGAAGCGTGAGCAAGGTGGTTCAAGCAAGTGATAGAGCCAGTGAGATCTCTTGATTCCATGATCTTACTTTCCCGCCAATAAAAGAGTTGAGAAAGATAAACATGCTCGAATCTCTGGGTTGTTTCCTTCTTGAGGCCAAATAAACTTCTGTTCTTTAAGGCTTCTTTAAATGAATTTATATAACAAGATGTTTGGCATTTAGTCAAATTAAGTTTGATGTAAAAGAGCCATTTTTCGTAACTGCAGATGTGGGATGCAGGTGGGAATATTAACCGATGAAACGTAACTAAACGTGTAACGACTCTCGACTTGACGAACGGTTGGTCCTAGGTTCGAGTGCAACCGATTTCCGAGTAACCCATAGGCGCGAAATCAAAATGGATTATAATGATGTAGAATGAAGTTAAGGGACTTGGGAACCAACGTAATAAGGGGGACAGCCTACGCCATACAACTTAATGTCAAGGTCTTTTCTCACACCTCTCGTCTCTGAACTGCACTGAAATGCTGCTTATATAAGGTGACAGGTCATAGTATGTGAGTCTATATGTGTATGTATGTGACATACATACATTGTATGTCTTTTCTTAAGAGACGCGTGTGTGTATATATTGTCGTAAATAAACAAAAATAATGTTACAGTTAAAAAAGTTCTGATCGATGAGAATTAGGATACAATTTTTGTACTGTTGCTTGGTGTTGTTGTTGTTGCTGTGGACGTTGCTGTTGCTGCATGTTACTCATTTGTTGTGTCTTCCACTGCACTCATCCACTTCTGTCTTTCCAGGTTTAACGTCGTGATGTTGTATTAGTGACTCGTGTCTTATGAAACCCTTTATAAAATATTCTAAGATTTTTGAAACGTCAAATAAATATGAGATCTTATAGTGAATATAAAACATAAATATATATCATTAATGAATGAAAAAAGTTAATCAAAAGTCATTATAATCAAATGTGTTACCCTCCAGGTGAATTCTTCATCATTGTGAGTGCCACCAGCTTCCTTTACGTCGACATCGCAAGCAGACGACCAGCCTCGTCACACACGCTAAAAAGTCTTCTTCTTCAGTATGTCTTAGGTAGATTGCTGATACTGAAGGGAGAGATGGTGAGATGGAGGTTGGAGAGAGAGTGGGAGAAGGAGGATTGTGGTCAAGAAGAGTTGCTCATCGAGAAGATTTTAAAACGCAACTGCGCATGCCTGTACGGCAGGAAGCACCACTTTTCGAGTCAGATTTGCGATGGTTTGATGATGAATTTGCTATTTTAAGCTGACCAATCAACAAGCAGCCTAATTGCATCATCATCACCATCCTCACCACTACCATCATTATCATTATCATCACCACCACCATTATCATTATCATCCCTGCACAGGCATCAAGAGCAGGGAAGAGTTCCGGGAAAAGGTACCACTGGTCACCTTCGAAGACTTGCAGCCCCACATGCAGTGCAAGGGCGCCAAAGAACAACTGAGGGAACCTTTTGG
Organism: Piscicola geometra; assembly: GCA_943735955.1. Taxonomy (NCBI): domain Eukaryota; kingdom Metazoa; phylum Annelida; class Clitellata; order Hirudinida; family Piscicolidae; genus Piscicola; species Piscicola geometra. The sequence goes on from OX030962.1 coordinate 5,965,647, forward strand.
GGCAAATGGCTGCCACGATGGAAACAATGGCAGCTCGTTTATTTCGGAAAGAAACGACCACTTTTATGCAAATGGAGCAGGCAGCCAGCATGGGATTGTCGACGAAGACAGCAGAATCTACAACGCCCTCTGCAGCGATCCAATCGTCTATTTAGCGACTTCTTCCGGCACATCTGGATGCAATAAAGTCTTGCCTCTCACCTCTTCCACCAAGACCGCAGCCCTGCACACCGTTAACCCGCTACAAGTAGCTGAAGTAGCGAGGAGAGGTGGTTGGTGGCTGGGTAGGGTGCTGGTACTGATGTACAATTCAACGGAAGAGAGCGGGCAAGGATCGATCAAGAAAGGTCCGGTGAGTCTGCACATCGGACGCTACTTCAGCTACATCCTCCTACCATCGCTCGTTCACCGCATCGCTCACGAACCGACTTTCCTGCATCTGGCAGCCATCTTCTCCCTGAGAGACCCCCATGTCACCAGCATCGAGGCTCTTTTCTCCACCACCGTGCACGCCTTCTGGAGTCACGTGACAGCGCACTGGAGTCACGTGTGCACCTCCATATCACGTGGGCGAATCGTATTTCCCGCCAAAATGTCTTCTTCGTCGTGTGGTGAAGAGATGTACGCTGGTGAGATCGAAGAGTTGAACGGAATGTTGGAGGCGGATGAGGGGAGGGGCGAGTGGTTGAAGGGGGTGTTTGAGGGGAGCATGGAGGGCGTGGCGGTGAGGGTGTGGCCTGGTCTCAAGTACGTGCGCATGATCACCACCGGGGCCTTCAGGCAACACGCGGTCTTGTTGAAGAGGGAGTGTCTGAAGGGAGTCGAGGTGATGTCGATGCTGCATGCTGCTACTGAAGGTGTGTGCTGGGGCTGCTTGTGGTGGTGGTGGTGATGATGGTGGTGGTGATGTTTGTGGTGGTAATGATGATGGTGGTGGTGATGATTGTGGTGGTAATGATGATGGTGGTGGTGATGATTGTGGTGGTAATGATGATGGTGGTGGTGATGATTGTGGTGGTAATGATGATGGTGGTGGTTATATAGATGATGATGATGATTGTGGTAGCGATGGTAGTGGTGAAAAAGATTCAGTACTGATTATGATAGTTGTGATAATGTTGTATAGCGGTGATGATGATGATGACGGTAGTGACAAAGGAGATGTAACAGATACAAGTGCCGTGGCCGTAGCAATAACAAGGCTGGTGGTCCGGGTTCAAGTAAGGGTAACAAAACGACACCCTAGCGTCGAACAACAAAAAGAACACGGAGGTAGTGAAGGAGGAAAGAATAATCATTCAAAAACAAGAGAGACATTCGGTTTGAGACACTCCCACAACAATAAGACGAATGATTTATCATCCTCAACGTCGCTCCTAACCCGTCTCTCATCCATCCATCCATCTTCTGTCATCCTTTGAACTTGTACTCGCGGATGATTAGTTCTGATGATGATGGATGGTGCTGATGATGATGGTGGTGTGATGATGGTGGTGGTGGTGATTGTAGTGTGATGATGATGATGATGGTGGTGGTGTGATGGTGGTGGTGGTGATTATAGTGGTGATGATAGTGGGGGTGGTGATGGTCATGAGGATGCTGATGAGGGTGGTGATGATTGTGATGAGAGAGAGAATGGTGATGGTGTTGATGATGATGGTTGCCAAAATGATTTTGCAGCCGTAGGCCATAATTATTTTGGACGTAAGTGAAGGGAGCTAAGTAGGATGATGGAAAGTTTGATGATGAAGAGAATATGAAGAGAAGAAAGAGATACTGGAGTAGTGGTGATGATAGTGATGATGATAGTGTTGGTAGTGATGATGATAGTGTTGGTAGTGATGATGATAGTGTTGGTAGTGATGATGATAGTGTTGGTAGTGATGATGATAGTGTTGGTAGTGATGATGATAGTGTTGGTAGTGATGATGATAGTGTTGGTAGTGATGATGATAGTGTTGGTAGTGATGATGATAGTGTTGGTAGTGATGATGATAGTGTTGGTAGTGATGATGATAGTGTTGGTAGTGATGACAATTATGATGAAGAGAGATAACAGTAGTGATCATGATAGAGGACAAAAATAAATGATGGAGGTGATACTGATTCTTAAAGTTCATTAAGGGCATTCAATTAATAGTTATAATTGGAAGATATTAAATGTCAAATTATCGCAAGCTATTTAAAAGTAGGAGAAAGTTTAATAGGGCAGATAATAAAACAATTAAAATATAAAAATAGGAATTGAAAATATTAATAAAAATAGAAAAATAGGATTTGAAAATATTAATAAAAATAGAAAAAGAGGAATTGAAAATATTAATAAAAATAGAAAAATAGGATTTGAAAATATTAATAAAAATAGAAAAATAGGAATTGAAAATATTAATAAAAATAGAAAAATAGGAATTGAAAATATTAATAAAAATAGAAAAATAGGATTTTAAATATTAATAAAAATATAAAAATAAGATTAAAAAAATAGAAAAATAGGATTAAAAAAATATAAAAATAGGATTAAAAAAATATTAAAATAAGATTTAAAAAAGATAAAAATAAGATTTAAAAAATATAAAAATAAGATATTAAATATATTAATGAGAACAAATTTTAACTATTCACAAATTATATGAAGGATGACGTCATAATGTCATAGGCATAGATATCCTACAAACAACAAGTATATACTATATCTATGGTCATAGGCATCTCATTTAGTTTGGCATTCCCGCCAAACGTATTCAGCATATTTCATAGATTTTGTATATGTATTTTATTTTTGTATTCTTTAATCCATCTATCTTTTATAACCTTAACCCATTCAATTACATATTCATCTATCCACAAACGGAGCAATTCATCCATCCATTCATTCATCTATCATCCTATCCAACCATTCATCCATCTATCCACTTATCCAACCATTCATCTATCTATCCACTTATCCAACCATTTATCACTCCATCTATCCATTTATTCATCCATCCATTCATCCATCCATCCATCCATCCATCCATCCATTCATCCATCCATTCATCCAACCATTCATTCATCTATTCACCTATCCATTCATCCATCCATTCATCCATCCATTTATCCAACTATTCATCCATCCATTCATCCATCCATTCATCCATCCATTCATCCATCCATTCATCCATCCATTCATCCATCCATTCATCCATCCATTCATCCATCCATTCATCCATCCATTCATCCATCTATTCATCCATCCATTCATCCATCCATCCAACCATCCATCCATCCATCCATCCATCCATCCATCCATCCATCCATCCATCCATCCATCCATCCATCCATCCATCCATCCATCCATCCATCCATCCATCCATCCATCCATCCATCTATCAACCTTTCCAATCCTCTATCCACTTATCCAATCATCTATCCATCCATCAATCCATCTATTTAGGATTTTATGGAATAAACCTGCACAGTGATGATAATGATGATGGCCATGAGAATTATGATGATCTCGAAGCCTCATACCTTCCTTTCAGCAACTTGGGGTTTTTTGAATTTATAAAGGAAGATGAGGAGGATGGCGAAGTTGTAAAAAACGATGAAGACGATGATGATGATAATGATGATCCTGATGATCATGGTTATGATGATGATGATGAAGTTCTTGGAGATTATCATAATAAAGCTGGTGATGATGACAAAGATGATAGTGTAGTTGACAGTGATGATGAGTATGAAAAAGATGGAAACCAAAATGGGTGTCAGTATCATAATCAACTACAAAATCATCATCATCAACAACAAAATCATCATACACAACAACAAAATCATCATCAACAACAAAATCGTCATCATCAACGTCATCAACTGAAAGAAACAATTTTACAACCGAATTCTGCAATCACTCCCAAAACCTACTTTATTGACCAGGTTAGAATGAGGTCATTTAATTATGAAGCGACCTATTTAAAAAAACTAATTATTATTAATTAGCTCAGATAAATTAGTTCAAATTAATTATTATAATGCACATGTGGGGGTGAGGGTAATGATGATGATGTGCTAATTATAGTGAAGCCAATTGATTCAGTTGGAGGTGGGAAGCTGTTATGAGGTGGTCTACACGTCACAAGGGGGTCTCTACAGGTTGTTGTTGTTGCTGTTGTAGTAGTTTCTTTTATGTTGCTTCGATTGTTGTTGCTGTGATGTTGTTGTTGTTGTTTTAGTAGTAGTAGTTGTTGTGATTGCTTTTGTTGCGGTTGTTTTTGTTTTTGTTGCTATAGTTTTTGTAGTTGTAGTTGTTGTAGTTGCACACACAGATACAAGACGTCTGACGTCATAAAGGTGGTTGGCTTCCACAAGCGATGTCCACTGTATCGTTTCCAGTACCGGTGGGTGGGTAGAGAGAGGACTTGCAGTGCGAGCTCTTATTACCATTTAATCATTCAATTAAATTAACATTTAATTTAATTTAAATTTAATTTAAATCACTTAAATAAATCATTTTTGATTTTTTAAGGTTTTATTTATATATTTAAATGTGGAATCTTGGGATAATTAAAATATCCTGAAGTATCGATATGTTCGGACATTTCTAATTTTAGGACATGTTAGTTTTTTTGGATCTTGTATTGGACATTATTTATACATATTAATAAGGATTTGTTATAATAGAGGGAAAAAACTATTGTTTGGAAAATTATCCAGTTGTGAAAGTTACTGATATCGTAATTTAGTATTTTATAATACCTGGATTTTCGGACGTTTGAAAGAAAACGCCTTTAAAAGTGTTAACCATTTCGGGATAAATTAAATTTTAGGTTTCAGAATTCACCAAGAGCTCGGAATTAAACGACTTGGGGGCTATCCGAGAAGTAACTGTCCGTTGAAATGAAAGAAAGCAAGGATTTTGTAGCTGGATGTTTTGAAAGCGCTTAATATTTGCGTCATTTGCAGGAATTGATTTTTTAAAATAAAAAGACTTTCAATGCACTGATTAATGTTTTCAAGCAAAGGTAGTACTAACAGTATTGTACTAACACAAATGACTAGATAAATGACTAGATAAATGACTTTACTGAAATGTTAAACAAGCCTTGACAATAATTCCAAAAAAATGTAATATTAATTTAAAACTAAAATCAAAGAAATGCAATAATTCTATGTTTTTAAAAATTTTCCACGCGGATTAGGTGACCACCACGACGACTGATCAATAGCGTGGTTTGAAGTCCTCTCCATACAGCCTCGCCTTGCCTCTCGGGTTCAATCTCGACTTTTTGTATCGATCCGAGGCTCCCTTCTGCACGGCGTTGTAGGCCTTCAGCTGCTTGGCCACTTCAAGCGGGCTCAGTGAACAGTACTTCGACAAGATGTTGTCGTCGCACTTCCTCAGGCAACAGTCGCACGCCATTCCTGTCCTCAACACCTCCTTGGCCTCCTCTACGCTTGTGTCTCGCTTGGAAATGTTCTCTTCATCTATGAAGATGTTTCCGTCATACTCCTCCACCTCCACTCCTCTCCCTCCTCCTCCTCCTTCTCCTCTTCCTCCTCCTCCTCCTCCTCCTCCTCCACTCAACCTCTCTCTTTCGTAGTCGTAGTCTTCTTTTATAGAACGTTTTCCCACAAAGAGATCTGGTCTGCAGTGTTATTTTCGTAACGAAAACGAAAACGACAATTCTGAATAATCGTTCCACGAAAACGAAAATAAAAACTATAACTATTTCCAAAACGAAACTGAAATAAAAAATATAATTATTTTCAAAACGAAAATTAAATAAATTTCAAAGTATGCCATAATATGCAAATGAATAATTTATTAAAAAATATATGTCTATGTTATAAATATTATCTTTGGGCTTTATGAAAGTAGCGCCATTTATAAAACGTTATTTTATAACCGTTTCCCTTTGTCAATTAAATTATCACTTATTTTAATCGTAAATTTGTTATTATATTTAAAATTTGTTATTAATTATTAATTTACGTACTCAATTCTTATAATATTTCAATTGACTGTTAATTTTTAAAACTCATTTGTTGTTAATATCAATCAATCAATCAATCACTAATGATTTGTATAGCGCCCTTTACGAAGTGAACAAAGGCGCTCTTCAAATAAATTTTTTAAATAAAACGGTTTTTAGACCACTACCAATATATGTATATATATAAATTTAAATATATATTTAAACACACAATCAACCTCAATAATCCAACCTCACCCACGCCACCATGACAATCACCGCCAAAAAATCACCATCACCACAAATAAAAAATTCAATCATCACCACAATACCAACACTCATACCACAGCACAATCATCACCACATCATCCTCAAAACACAATCATCATTCTTCTCAATTTTCTGTCTTGCCACTGGTGCCGAGGCTGCGAAAGAGGGTGAAGAAGAAGTCTTTGCCAACGCTGGTACTGCTGCTGCTATGGAAGGATTTCTCCTTTATCCTTTCTCCTTGAGCGCTTTGATTCCCTGCGGCCATCTTGGTCTGCTGCGGCCATTCTCGACAGATTCAAAACAACCAACATTCGCACTAAAAACATTCTTATTAATTAAATTTTTATTTAGACTTAAGATTCTAAAATTTTAATATATTATACCCAAAACCGTTTATTCTACAAATTTATTTGAGCGGCTGCCAAAATGGCAGCCGCTAACCAAATATACAGTTCTATTTTACTGTTTCATTTTATGATCAATTAATTTTTTTAGATATAAAAAAATAGTGTATGAAGTTGTAAATTAATATATTCTCAAAACTAAAATGAAAATAAAAACTATAATTATTTAATGAAACGAAAATAACACCACTGACCTGCCTGTGATGATTTTTATGACATAATTAAAAAAATTATTTGATAAAAATTCAAGTAATATATTTAAAATATTGATTCAAAACACTCAAATTTTGTTGAAAAAATTATTTAAATGTTTATACATAAATACATTTTTGCAAGAATCTTCATCAAAATGAGGGTTCTGAACAATGAAGTTAATACCTCGGCAAAGTTTGCAGAGTCGCAGTTCGAACTTGACGTCACAGCTGTTTCCCGCGAAATATGCCAACTCGTCGATCTTGTCGGCTCTGCAACTGCTGCCTGCGTCATGGCAGTGGCCAATGGACGCGAAGACCACCACGAGCCACAACCTCACTACTCTGGAAAACATTCCCACAAAATGTTTCTTTTTGGCTCGTGGAATTCCTTTATATAGGGGCAATTTTAATTTAATTTTTTTTATAGTTTTGTGCAAGGCTTCTTCTGTTCCCGGAAAGACACGGAAAATTAATTTTGAAATAAAAATTCTTTAATAAAATGTATTTCTGAAATAGTCTACTTTAAAACAAAAAAATATTTAAATAAATTCATTTATATTTTTTGTGCAACTGAGGGATCGCTCCCCAATAGGCTGGTTTTCTTTTTTTTCAAATATAATTTTTTTTGTGGGTTTTACAATCTTGATTAAGTTTGAATGCGCTTAATACATGATATTTTTCGAAAGTTACTTTTATTCAGGAAAAAGTTTGTTAAGCTAGATAAAGCACTTTACTGCTAATCAAAATGGAAAAGTTATTTTAGTTTTCGCCCTTGAATCCATTAAAAAGCGCTATATAAATTTGATTGATTGATTGACTGACTGCCTGATTATACGCTTGATTGATTGATTGATTGATTGACTGCCTGATTATATGATTGATCGATTGATTGATTGATCGATCGATTGATTGATTGATTGAGTGGTTGATTGATTGATTGATTGATTGATTGATTGAGTGGTTGATTGATTGATTGATTGATTGATTGATTGATTGATTGATTGATTGATTGATTGATTGATTGATTGATTGATTGATTGATTGATTGATCGATTGATTGATTGATCGATTGATTGATTGATTGATTGATTGATTGATTGATTGATTGATTGATTGATTGATTGATTGATTACACTGGGCAACACAAAATTTGCTGTAAGAGGTTTTTTGATGGATTTAGTATAATTTTATAGTGCTGAATCCAAAAATGATATTCTCTGTTCAATCAGGTCAACTTTTTTATCTATGGTCACGTGACCGTTTTTTTTTATTCTCCATATATAAAGAATATTTAATGTTGTTTTTTAGCAATTTTTTTTATTTCTGAAATTCAAATAAGTTATTTTTATTTAGTCGTTAAAAGTTTATTTGAATTTTAAGTTAATATTTTTTCTATATTTAGTAGATAAAATGGAAAAAGCTAGAAGGCATTGCCAAAACAACCCAGACGTATTTTTTTATATATGCGGTGAGTAAACTCTACTTTCTAACAGAAATCCAGTGACTAATTTCATAAAGATGGCTTACCACAGCTATTTTAAATTTAAGCTTGGTGACCAAGATAAAAATTGGGCTCCACACATGGTGTGCAAGACATGCACAGAGAATCTGTGTCGTTGGACCAAAGGCAAGATGAGTAGCTTAAAGTTTGGTATTCCTATGGTTTGGAGGGAGCCAAAAAACCACGCAAATACTGTTTTTTGTGTCCTTTTGATGTAAAAGGAATTAATAGAAATAACATAAATAGTCTTGAATATCCTGATCTGGAATCAGCACGTCGTCCAGTTGCTCATTGCAACGAAATTCCTGTACCTGTTCCCACTGAACTAGACAGTGAAAGTTAAGAAAATTCATCTGTTGAAGAGAAAGAAGATGATGATGACGTATTAGTTAATAAAGATGTTCCAACTCCATTTTCACAAATGGAACTAAATGATTTCGTTCGTGATCTCAACTTATCTAAATCAGCTGCTGAACTTTCAGCATCGAGACTGAAGATAAAAATATTCTTTGTGACGATGTTCGAATCACTTTTCATCGAAACAGACATCAAGAGTACCTGCATTTTGTTTGCTGGACAATGAAAAGAGATGTGTCTACAAATGAGCACTCTAGAAGTTGCAAAAAGAAAATTTATGCCTTGAATGTTTAATTAAAAACTTGAAATTCTTTTTTATTTATTTTTTACTTATACTTACCATTTAAAAAACTAATGAACTTGAAGTTTTAAATATGTTAAATTTATGTTGCATTAGAAATAATTTTTTTCAAATAAACAGACTCTAATATAAATAGTAATATGGCGAGCGGGTTGGCTTAGATGGTAAGTCGTTAGACCTGCAACTTGAAGGTCGCCAGTTCAAATCCCTGTTCAGCCAAACGTGAGCTATCACATACCTAGTGTATATGATGCGGTGTTTCACGACTTATCTCGTGTGAGTGGCGCTTCAGTTGCGTGCAAGGGCGCTATACAAAACTGACATTTATTTTTTATTAATATAAAAATATGAAAAAACCGCAACAAATGTCAAAGAGATTTCATTGAAAATTTAAAATTTTTAAAATATAAATAGCTTAAAAACTTGACCTGATACAGAAAAACTGAAATCATTTTTGAAATCAGCAGCTAAAATTCTGTATAAATCAGTTTAAAAAGTTCAGACAGCAGAAATTTTTTTGTTTTTTTTGCCTTGTGTTATTAATCCAACTTGTTCTTATAGCTTAAAATGATTTTTTAATTAATTCCCAATTAATTTCTAACTAATTAATGAACGTCAGAAAAGAGCAAATACTGAACCTGTACTGGGAGAAGACGACCGAGAGGGTGTTGGAGGCGGCGGTGGTGCGGTGTGTGGCCAGGCTGGGTGGCTGCTTGGAGGCTTTTGTTGCAGCCGAGAATATCTACGTGCCCCAAGGTGGTGGTGGTGGTGATGATAGGCGGGATGGTGGTGGTGATAGGGGTCATGGTGGTTTGTGGTGGTGATGAAGATTGTGGTTGATGGTGGTGTATTGTGATGATGGTGATGAAGGTCATGGTAGTGGTGGTAAGTGGTGATGAAGGTCGGGTGCTTTGTATTGTGGTCATGGTGGTGGTTTGTGATGATGATGATGAGAAAAGAATTGATGTTTTTGGAGGCTAACTGTAGTCTGTTGAACTAATTCACCCCTCTCTCTTCATCATTTTCTCTCTTTTCCGCACCGCCCTCCTCCAACTCCTAACAGAATTCTCACGGGAACACACAAAGCATTATGTTCTCTTTGTGGAGATGGAGAGAAAAGTGAGGAAGAAATGGAGGACAAAAGCAGACGACGACGTCGAACACCAAGACAACAAACGCGTTCACAAATACAAAGAAGTTGATTGCGAACACGTTACCGAAGACAATGTTCGTAGCGATGGGAGGGGCTTTAAGAACAACGGATATAGTGGAGAAGGTGGAAGGAAGGGAGGTGGTGATGATAATAGTGGTGAGAAAAGTGAACTTGAGTCGATTAGGCATAAGTCGCTGAGTAATGGCCACATCAAAGAGGCCCATGATGAAAGTCTTAGATGTGGTGATGGTAATGATTGCCGAATGGCGGGAAACTATAAAGAAGATGAAGAACTGTTGGGTGAAGAAGAAAAAGAAATGGTTTGATGCTTATGAACTATTATTTATTACAACTTAAAATCCAAATAAATTCTCCACCAATCAAACACCACTACCTCCACCCCACTATCTTAACCAATGTCAGTTCGACGAATGCCTCTGCTCCTCCTTCGAGCTCTACAAAAGTCTGCGTTCGACCAATAGCATTGCTCCGATGAGGGTCTTCCAGCTGACCCGTGGTTCTATTGGTCAGATTTTCTTGAGGTCGTCCAATCAGAGGAAAGTCCCGCGAGTGGTTAGGGACGAGGGCGTGGTTAGGAGGTTGATTGACATGTCGTATCCATGAGGAGTGGATGGCGTGGAGATCTTGATAGGAAATGCATTCTATTATATTTATGAAAATTCTGTGATTTTAATATTAGAACACACACACACACAAACACACACGAACACATCCAGCTAATTGATAGCAGACTAAGGGTAGAAGAAAGATAGAACTATTTAGTAATGTATTCGCACACATGTGAAGTTGACACTTCAGAAATTGTTTTTTCAATTGAATTTTTAACCTTAATAATTAATAACCATCATTATCGAAGCAATGATTTTAGTTTTCGTTTTTTTCTCTTACTCAATTTGTTTTTTGTTTTTTTTCTCCCTCTATTTAGTAGGTTTTTTGTAACATGGCCTGCGTCTGTCAGACCATGAATGAAAATATTTTATTTTTTTAAATATGAAAACAATTGGAAGAAAAAAATAGAAAGAGCTGGAGGAAAAAAATCAATAAAAACAGCTTTTATTTTTACTAAAAAATCAATAATAAAATGAATAAAATAATAATAATAAACAGTAATATTAAAAATGATTAATAAGAGAGTGTAATAGTAGATGATCACTGAGCGGGCAGGAGGGTGGAGAGGTAGTTGAGCACCCATGTCTTGGTGGGAGCGAGCAGGTGGCTTGGTGTCTCGCGCAGCTGTGGTGGTGGTGTGTTCGTTGGTTAGTCAATGAGTGAGTGAGTGAGTGAGTGAGTGAGTGAGTGAGTGAGTGAGTGAGTGAGTGTGTTCGTTGGTCAGTCAATGAGTGAGTGAGTGTGTTCGTTGGTCAGTCAATGAGTGAGTGAGTGAGTGAGTGAGTGTGTTCGTTGGTCAGTCAATGAGTGAGTGAGTGTGTTCGTTGGTCAGTCAATGAGTGAGTGAGTGTGTTCGTTGGTCAGTCATTGAGTGAGTGTGTTCGTTGGTCAGTCAATGAGTGAGTGAGTGAGTGAGTGTGTTCGTTGGTCAGTCAATGAGTGAGTGAGTGTGTTCGTTGGTCAGTCAATGAGTGAGTGTGTTCGTTGGTCAGTCAGTCAGTCAGTCAATGAGTGAGTGAGTGAGTGTGTTCGTTGGTCAGTCAGTCATTGAGTGAGTGTGTTCGTTGGTCAGTCAGTCATTGAGTGAGTGTGTTCGTTGGTCAGTCAATGAGTGAGTGAGTGTGTTCGTTGGTCAGTCATTGAGTGAGTGAGTGTGTTCGTTGGTCAGTCAATGAGTGAGTGAGTGTGTTCGTTGGTCAGTCATTGAGTGAGTGTGTTCGTTGGTCAGTCATTGAGTGAGTGTGTTCGTTGGTCAGTCAATGAGTGAGTGAGTGTGTTCGTTGGTCAGTCAGTCAATAGAATGAATTTATTTAGCACTTTTTGATAAACCCAAAAGCGTTTAAAATGAAGATTTATTAATTTTAACTTTGAGATAATAATAATAAATATTAAAAAAACTTTTTATATTAAACTAAAGTATATTATATAAATATATGTTAAATTATAATATGACCAAAAACAAATAAATAACTGAGGTGACAACAACATCAGCTAGATGAAAAAAGCGACATTTGAATTGCTGTATTGCGCAACACTACAACTTTATGAAGCGCTTAACAAGGAATAAAAGATTAAAAGACTCACGTATTGCATGAACTGATCGTTGAGTTTGTGGTTGGAGGGGATGGTTGAGAGAAGAGTGGAGGAGGGGGTGGTGGTGGTAGAGTGTTTGAAGGAGGGGGGTAGGAAAGGGCTGGGTGCTTCAGTGGGTGGTGGTAGTTTGCAAGAGGGAAGCTGTGGTGATGGTTATGATACTGATAAGAGCGATGATGATGATGATGTAATGGAGATTATTACAGTAGTGATATTGATGATGATGGTAATGTAACAAAATGAAATGTAATGCAAGATAATTTCAAAAGCAATTAAATGTTTAAATCTCCCGCCAAAACCTGAGCATCTGATTGGACGAGAGTGAGCAGTTGATGGTGTGTGTTGAAGAAGTATAATTGGTCGTTGAGGAAACAGGCGTTGCTGATTGGATGAGACGGATCCAAATGGAAGGTGATGATTGGTTGCTTGCTCGTCCTCTCAAACACCATGACTAAGATGCAGTTTCAAGATTTGAAAAATTAATTCAAATTAATTAATTAAAATTAATTAGTAAAACTCACAACATTGCCAAAAAGTACCAATATCTTCCTAAAATTTTTTAATTATATGTAATTATAATGATTTATACACTGTCACTTACTCTTTGAGTCAGCTGTGAACGCGATGATCTGGTTTTGTGCAGACACGACCATGCACGTGACCTCAACGTCTGTGTGCCACTGCTCTGTGTGTGTGTGTTTGTTTGTGTGTGTGTTTGTGTGTGTGTGTGTGTGCCACTGCTCTGTGTGTGTGTTTGTTTGTGTGTGTGTGTGTGTGTGTGCCACTGCCATGTGTGAGTGTTTGTGGGTGTATGTGTGTGAGATGGATTGTTTGATAAGCATACAAAATAAACATTAATAATAACTAGCATAATAATAATAATAATAATAATAACAACAACAACTACTAAAGCGCTACAACAACAACAACAACAACAACAACAAATAAGCACCTTTGAGGATGGGCGACCAGTGCCACAACTTCTTCTCTGACGTCATATACATGCAGTCCACGTCACGTGAAAACGTCAAGCTCCTGATGTTGTTGATAAATTTAATAAGTACCATTATAACTTTTTTAATTAATTAATAATTATTATTAGTTATTAATTAATATATTATTTTTAATTAATTATAATTTTTAAATATTTTTTATAAGATGGCAATAATAATAATAATCATCATCATCATCCCGACACAACCTGAGAGGCTGATGCAGATGCATCTTGTAGGTCATGTGGAGGGTCACAGGGTCCCAGAAGGTCACATTCGTCTGTTGTGATGATGATGATGACGATGTAGTGATGATGATGTAGTGATGATGATGTAGTGATGATGATGATGACGATGTATTGATGATGATGATGAGCTATATTTTTATCAAAATACGAAAGCAGAACGCCACTCAAAAAGAATAGATTTATAATGATGATGATGATGATAATGGTGATGATGATGATAAGGGTGATGATGATGATAATGGTGATGATGACGATGATGTGTCTATCAATGACACAGACAGACATAGAGAAACAAACAAACACACAAACAAACAAACAGCAACCTTGTCAAAGACCACTGCGAGGACAGATCCGTTGGCGTTGAGGCAGAGGTGGGAGGGAGTGAGGTTGCTGAAGGAGCCGATGAAGACCGCCTGCCAATGACCGTGTTCTGTGGGCGTTGCTTCGTGTGATCAAACCACCAACCAACACCACCCACACTTTCAAAACCATCCAAACCAAACTACCACCCACACACCTTTTCAAACCCCCAACACAACCCGCCCAAACCACCCACACCAAGCCCTCCCTCCCACCTTTCCCATGCTCGTCATCCGCCATCTTCCATACGATGAAGGCCGACTGCTTAGTGGTCGCCATGGTGACAAAGTAGGCGTGGCCCGTGTCTGGACAGTTCCTGCTGCAAGAGGCTGTACTGCGCGCCTTGTGGGGGTCTTGTGCACTGGTTCTTAGGGCGTACCTGCATTGTAGTAGGTGGTAGTGATGTCGTGATGGGTGGCTAGCTGAATGTGTAACGACTCTCAGCTTGACCAAAAGGTTAATGGTCCCAGGTTCGAGCGCAACCGATGCCCTTGTAGCCCATACACGCAAGTGGAAACAGGCAGCCTAAGTGGCCTGGAAGCCCGTTAGGGTTATACGCCACTACAATAATGCTCATCATTATTATTAATAGGGTGATTGTGAAGATGCAGTGCTGAGTATGATGATGGTGATGATGATGAACCCCCCCACATACCTACCCTGTAAGTATGTCCTACCCTACTCACAACCAACCCACTAACCCACCCCTACTCACAACCAATCCACTAACCCACCCCTCCCCTCATCCACCAACCCACCCACACACCCTCCATCAGGATTTCTCTGCCAAAACTTGACAAACACCTCTCCAACCCCTCCTCCTCCATCCTCATAGGTCAGACTCTGTCCCGTCAGCAGCCAATCAGCGTCCTCGGATAGACTCACGTGATCGATGTAGGAGCAGGAAACAGGTCGTGATAGGCCCTCGGGCGAGATGTAGTTTTCCTGTGTGATGTCCACCTGTGGGGTGGAGTAGGGTGTAGTGGGGTGGGGTGTGGAGTGGTGGGATGTGGTGTGGAGTGGTGTGAAGTGGTGTGGAGTGGGGTGGTGGGGTGTGGTGTGGTGGGATGTGAAGTGGTGGGGTGTGGAGTGATGGAGTGTGGTGTGGTGGGGTGTGGTGGGGTGTAGAGTGGTGTGGTGGGGTGTGGAGTAAAGTGGTTGTAGAGGAGTATGGAGAATTATGAGGTGGAAGTGAATCAAATGGAATAAGTGTGGTGGAGTGATGAAGACGATGTGCCATAAAAGATGTTCCACATCTCAAACCACATCCCATCCTCCACACTTTCCTCCCCCCTATCAGCCTCTCACCCCGCACATCCTTCTTCCCCCTACACACACTTCCACACCCACCCACACACACTTCCACACCCACCCACACACACTTCCACACCCACCCACACACACTTCCACACCAACACACACCAACACAACCCCTCCACTCCACGCACACTGTAGGCGTGGTTATCGTTGATGACGTCATAGAATTGGAGGCGCCCGTGGAAGCCCCTCATCACCAGCAAGCCAGACTTCCCGTCCACCAGCATTACGTCATCATTATTTTTACTATTATTGTTGTTTTTGAACTCATCAACATTTTTATTTTTATTATTCTCCTTAGTGGATTTATGATTATTCATCTTTTTATCTTGAAGTCTTTTTATTTCACCATTCTTTTTCCCACCAGCACCATCACCGCCATCCCCGCCACCAGCAGCAGCAGGATGGATGGGTTGATGGATGGATTGATGGATGGGTTGATGGATGGAGGTGCAGAGGCCTTGTATGCAATGCACGATGCTCCATGTGTTTGAGATGATCTGAATGCCTGTGTGCATGCATGGGATGGATGGGTGAATGAATAGAAGATGGGATGGGTGGATGGGATAGAAGATGGGATGGGTGGATGGGATGGAAGATGGGATGGGTGGATGGGATAGAAGATGGGATGGGTGGATGGGATAGAAGATGGGATGGGTGGATGGGATGAATAGATGAAATTCGGAAAAGAATGGAAAAAGGATGCATAAATAAGAGAAAAGAATATTGTCGGAAAATGTTTCAGTGCATATGGCTGTGGAGCAGTCCTAAGATATTATTCACAATAAAATAATTAAAACCCCAAAAACCTAACTCGCCACCTCACCACCATCATCATCAACACTATCTTCCCAATGCGATCACTTCCATCATTTCCACCAACCATTGTCGACATGGCAAAGGGCATAGAGGGACGAATCGGAGTTGGACGAGATGTGGAGGATGGGCGCGAGGAGACGGGGTAGGGTGCGCTTCTGGTGGTTACTCATCGACCACGCCACCAACACACACTCGTGTCCCCCTGATAGCAAGGTCGCCCCTGTGGTTGGGTGGGGTTGGGTGGGTGGGTGGGTGGTTGGATGGGTGTTGTGGTATCGTGTGGAATGGTGTGGGTGGTTGTGTGGTGTGGGTGGGTGTTGTGGTATCGTGTCTGTGGTTGGGTAGGTGAGTGTTGAAGAGTGGTTGTGGGTGTGGTGGCTGATTCTCAAAACTCATATTCAAGTCCTTTGAAGACAACATTCCATGTTCAATAACTCCTTCTAACTCATCCTGAACCCCCTATTCCAGCCTATTCATCCATCTATTCTTTCATTCATCCATTCACATACCCAAACCTCTCTTCCATCCATCTCCTCATCCATCCATCATTCATCAATCCGTTCAACTATCCTCCATCATCCACCACCATCCATCCATTCATCCCTCCACTCCACCTCCACCCACCATCGAGGGTGAAGGAGAGAGCGGATAGAGAGAGAGAGTGCCAATGGAGGCAGGTGGAGATGTGCTGACGCGAGATTACGTTCGTGAAAATGCAAATCGCTCCGTTGCTAAGGCCTGTTTTGTGGTGGTGGTGATAATGGTGGTGGTGATAATGATGTGGTTGTGATGATGATGATAGTGATGATGATGTTGGTGATGATAATGATATTAATGGTATGCTAAAAAAAATATTTTTATTTCTTTGATACTCGTAACAATATAAAAACAATTTCAATAATAATAATAATAATAATAATAATAATAATAATAATAATAATAAAAATAGAAGTCTTAATAAATGGAACAGTGAACAGTGAGTAGAACTGACCAGCAGCGAGGATGGGCTGGCTGGGATGGAGGGCCAGTGTGGTCAGACGGTGCTTTGAGGGCAGTTTGTGTCTGTGGTGGTGATAATGATGATGGTTATGGTGGTGGTGATGGTTATGGTGGTGGTGATTGTTATGGCGGTGATGATGGTTATGGTGGTGGTGGTGATAATGATGGTGATGATGAAGGTTATGGTGGTGATGATAATGATGATGGTGGTGATGATGATGGTTATGGTGGTGGTGGTGATAATGATGGTGGTGATGATGATGGTTATGGTGGTGGTGGTGATAATGATGATGGTGGTGATGATGATGGTTATGGTGGTGATGATGGTATGGCTGGATTTCAGAATTTCAAAATCCTACTAATAAGAAACACCCATCTTTCCTACATCTAACCAATCACCCGTCCATACATCTCCACATTAATCTGTAAACCACTTATTTCATCCATCGATTTTGTTTTCTCCTCCTCCATCCATCCATCCATCCATCCATCCATCCATCATTCCAGTTATCCCTCCACCCATCCATCCATCATTCCAGTTATCCCTCCACCCATCCATCCATCATTCCAGTTATCCCTCCATCCATCCATCCATCCATCCAGTTATCCCTCCACCCATCCATCCATCCATCCAGTTATCCCTCCATCCATCCATCCATCATTCCAGTTATCCCTCCATCCATCCATCCATCATTCCAGTTATCCCTCCACCCATCCATCCATCATTCCAGTTATCCCTCCACCCATCCATCCATCATTCCAGTTATCCCTCCATCCATCCATCCATCATTCCAGTTATCCCTCCACCCATCCATCCATCATTCCAGTTATCCCTCCACCCATCCATCCATCATTCCAGTTATCCCTCCATCCATCCATCCATCCATCCAGTTATCCCTCCATCCATCCATCCATCATTCCAGTTATCCCTCCACCCATCCATCCATCATTCCAGTTATCCCTCCATCCATCCATCCATCATTCCAGTTATCCCTCCATCCATCCATCCATCCATCCATCCATCATTCCAGTTATCCCTCCACCCATCCATCCATCCATCCATCATTCCAGTTATCCCTCCACCCATCCATCCATCATTCCAGTTATCCCTCCATCCATCCATCCATCATTCCAGTTATCCCTCCATCCATCCATCCATCCATCCATCCATCATTCCAGTTATCCCTCCACCCATCCATCCATCCATCCATCATTCCAGTTATCCCTCCACCCATCCATCCATCATTCCAGTTATCCCTCCACCCATCCATCCATCATTCCAGTTATCCCTCCATCCATCCATCCATCATTCCAGTTATCCCTCCACCCATCCATCCATCATTCCAGTTATCCCTCCACCCACCCATCCATCCATCCATCCATCATTCCAGTTATCCCTCCATCCATCCATCCATCATTCCAGTTATCCCTCCATCCATCCATCCATCATTCCAGTTATCCCTCCACCCATCCATCCATCATTCCAGTTATCCCTCCACCCATCCATCCATCATTCCAGTTATCCCTCCATCCATCCATCCATCATTCCAGTTATCCCTCCATCCATCCATCCATCATTCCAGTTATCCCTCCATCCATCCATCCATCATTCCAGTTATCCCTCCATCCATCCATCCATCATTCCAGTTATCCCTCCATCCATCCATCCATCATTCCAGTTATCCCTCCACCCATCCATCCATCATTCCAGTTATCCCTCCACCCATCCATCCATCATTCCAGTTATCCCTCCACCCATCCATCCATCATTCCAGTTATCCCTCCACCCATCCATCCATCATTCCAGTTATCCCTCCACCCATCCATCCATCATTCCAGTTATCCCTCCACCCATCCATCCATCATTCCAGTTATCCCTCCACCCATCCATCCATCATTCCAGTTATCCCTCCATCCATCCATCCATCATTCCAGTTATCCCTCCACCCATCCATCCATCATTCCAGTTATCCCTCCACCCATCCATCCATCATTCCAGTTATCCCTCCACCCATCCATCCATCATTCCAGTTATCCCTCCACCCATCCATCCATCATTCCAGTTATCCCTCCACCCATCCATCCATCATTCCAGTTATCCCTCCACCCATCCATCCATCAATCCAGTTATCCCTCCACCCATCCATCCATCATTCCAGTTATCCCTCCACCCATCCATCCATCATTCCAGTTATCCCTCCACCCATCCATCCATCATTCCAGTTATCCCTCCACCCATCCATCCATCATTCCAGTTATCCCTCCACCCATCCATCCATCATTCCAGTTATCCCTCCACCCATCCATCCATCATTCCAGTTATCCCTCCACCCATCCATCCATCATTCCAGTTATCCCTCCACCCATCCATCCATCATTCCAGTTATCCCTCCACCCATCCATCCATCAATCCAGTTATCCCTCCACCCATCCATCCATCATTCCAGTTATCCCTCCACCCATCCATCCATCATTCCAGTTATCCCTCCACCCATCCATCCATCATTCCAGTTATCCCTCCACCCATCCATCCATCATTCCAGTTATCCCTCCATCCATCCATCCATCATTCCAGTTATCCCTCCACCCATCCATCCATCATTCCAGTTATCCCTCCACCCATCCATCCATCATTCCAGTTATCCCTCCACCCATCCATCCATCATTCCAGTTATCCCTCCACCCATCCATCCATCAATCCAGTTATCCCTCCACCCATCCACCCATCATTCCAGTTATCCCTCCACCCATCCATCCATCAATCCAGTTATCCCTCCACCCATCCACCCATCATTCCAGTTATCCCTCCATCCATCCATCCATCCATCCATCCATCAATCCAGTTATCCCTCCACCCATCCATCCATCAATCCAGTTATCCCTCCACCCATCCATCCATCATTCCAGTTATCCCTCCACCCATCCATCCATCATTCCAGTTATCCCTCCATCCATCCATCCATCATTCCAGTTATCCCTCCACCCATCCATCCATCATTCCAGTTATCCCTCCATCCATCCATCCATCATTCCAGTTATCCCTCCACCCATCCATCCATCATTCCAGTTATCCCTCCATCCATCCATCCATCATTCCAGTTATCCCTCCACCCATCCATCCATCATTCCAGTTATCCCTCCATCCATCCATCCATCATTCCAGTTATCCCTCCACCCATCCATCCATCATTCCAGTTATCCCTCCATCCATCCATCCATCATTCCAGTTATCCCTCCACCCATCCATCCATCATTCCAGTTATCCCTCCATCCATCCATCCATCATTCCAGTTATCCCTCCACCCATCCATCCATCATTCCAGTTATCCCTCCACCCATCCATCCATCATTCCAGTTATCCCTCCATCCATCCATCCATCATTCCAGTTATCCCTCCACCCATCCATCCATCATTCCAGTTATCCCTCCACCCACCCATCCATCATTCCAGTTATCCCTCCACC
Source organism: Piscicola geometra (assembly GCA_943735955.1). Taxonomy (NCBI): domain Eukaryota; kingdom Metazoa; phylum Annelida; class Clitellata; order Hirudinida; family Piscicolidae; genus Piscicola; species Piscicola geometra. The sequence goes on from OX030962.1 coordinate 5,986,200, forward strand.
CATCCATCCATCATTCCAGTTATCCCTCCACCCATCCATCCATCATTCCAGTTATCCCTCCACCCATCCATCCATCATTCCAGTTATCCCTCCACCCATCCATCCATCATTCCAGTTATCCCTCCACCCATCCATCCATCAATCCAGTTATCCCTCCACCCATCCATCCATCAATCCAGTTATCCCTCCACCCATCCATCCATCAATCCAGTTATCCCTCCACCCATCCATCCATCATTCCAGTTATCCCTCCACCCATCCATCCATCATTCCAGTTATCCCTCCACCCATCCATCCATCATTCCAGTTATCCCTCCACCCATCCATCCATCATTCCAGTTATCCCTCCACCCATCCATCCATCATTCCAGTTATCCCTCCATCCATCCATCCATCAATCCAGTTATCCCTCCACCCATCCATCCATCAATCCAGTTATCCCTCCACCCATCCATCCATCATTCCAGTTATCCCTCCACCCATCCATCCATCATTCCAGTTATCCCTCCACCCATCCATCCATCATTCCAGTTATCCCTCCATCCATCCATCCATCATTCCAGTTATCCCTCCACCCATCCATCCATCATTCCAGTTATCCCTCCACCCATCCATCCATCATTCCAGTTATCCCTCCACCCATCCATCCATCATTCCAGTTATCCCTCCACCCATCCATCCATCATTCCAGTTATCCCTCCACCCATCCATCCATCATTCCAGTTATCCCTCCACCCATCCATCCATCATTCCAGTTATCCCTCCACCCATCCATCCATCATTCCAGTTATCCCTCCACCCATCCATCCATCATTCCAGTTATCCCTCCATCCATCCATCCATCATTCCAGTTATCCCTCCACCCATCCATCCATCAATCCAGTTATCCCTCCATCCATCCATCCATCATTCCAGTTATCCCTCCACCCATCCATCCATCAATCCAGTTATCCCACCACCCATCCATCCATCATTCCAGTTATCCCTCCACCCATCCATCCATCATTCCAGTTATCCCTCCACCCATCCATCCATCATTCCAGTTATCCCTCCATCCATCCATCCATCATTCCAGTTATCCCTCCACCCATCCATCCATCATTCCAGTTATCCCTCCACCCATCCATCCATCATTCCAGTTATCCCTCCACCCATCCATCCATCATTCCAGTTATCCCTCCACCCATCCATCCATCATTCCAGTTATCCCTCCACCCATCCATCCATCATTCCAGTTATCCCTCCACCCATCCATCCATCATTCCAGTTATCCCTCCACCCATCCATCCATCATTCCAGTTATCCCTCCACCCATCCATCCATCATTCCAGTTATCCCTCCATCCATCCATCCATCATTCCAGTTATCCCTCCACCCATCCATCCATCAATCCAGTTATCCCTCCATCCATCCATCCATCATTCCAGTTATCCCTCCACCCATCCATCCATCAATCCAGTTATCCCTCCACCCATCCATCCATCATTCCAGTTATCCCTCCACCCATCCATCCATCATTCCAGTTATCCCTCCACCCATCCATCCATCATTCCAGTTATCCCTCCACCCATCCATCCATCATTCCAGTTATCCCTCCACCCATCCATCCATCAATCCAGTTATCCCTCCACCCATCCATCCATCATTCCAGTTATCCCTCCACCCATCCATCCATCAATCCAGTTATCCCTCCACCCATCCATCCATCAATCCAGTTATCCCTCCACCCAACCATCCCATTATTCCTCCACCCATCCATCCATCATTCCAGTTATCCCTCCACCCATCCATCCATCAATCCAGTTATCCCTCCACCCATCCATCCATCAATCCAGTTATCCCTCCACCCAACCATCCCATTATTCCTCCATCCATCCATCCATCATTCCAGTTATCCCTCCACCCATCCATCCATCATTCCAGTTATCCCTCCACCCATCCATCCATCATTCCAGTTATCCCTCCACCCATCCATCCATCATTCCAGTTATCCCTCCACCCATCCATCCATCATTCCAGTTATCCCTCCACCCATCCATCCATCATTCCAGTTATCCCTCCACCCATCCATCCATCATTCCAGTTATCCCTCCACCCATCCATCCATCATTCCAGTTATCCCTCCACCCATCCATCCATCAATCCAGTTATCCCTCCACCCATCCATCCATCATTCCAGTTATCCCTCCACCCATCCATCCATCATTCCAGTTATCCCTCCACCCATCCATCCATCATTCCAGTTATCCCTCCACCCATCCATCCATCATTCCAGTTATCCCTCCATCCATCCATCCATCATTCCAGTTATCCCTCCACCCATCCATCCATCATTCCAGTTATCCCTCCACCCATCCATCCATCATTCCAGTTATCCCTCCACCCATCCATCCATCATTCCAGTTATCCCTCCACCCATCCATCCATCAATCCAGTTATCCCTCCACCCATCCACCCATCATTCCAGTTATCCCTCCACCCATCCATCCATCAATCCAGTTATCCCTCCACCCATCCACCCATCATTCCAGTTATCCCTCCATCCATCCATCCATCCATCCATCCATCAATCCAGTTATCCCTCCACCCATCCATCCATCAATCCAGTTATCCCTCCACCCATCCATCCATCATTCCAGTTATCCCTCCACCCATCCATCCATCATTCCAGTTATCCCTCCATCCATCCATCCATCATTCCAGTTATCCCTCCACCCATCCATCCATCATTCCAGTTATCCCTCCATCCATCCATCCATCATTCCAGTTATCCCTCCACCCATCCATCCATCATTCCAGTTATCCCTCCATCCATCCATCCATCATTCCAGTTATCCCTCCACCCATCCATCCATCATTCCAGTTATCCCTCCATCCATCCATCCATCATTCCAGTTATCCCTCCACCCATCCATCCATCATTCCAGTTATCCCTCCATCCATCCATCCATCATTCCAGTTATCCCTCCACCCATCCATCCATCATTCCAGTTATCCCTCCATCCATCCATCCATCATTCCAGTTATCCCTCCACCCATCCATCCATCATTCCAGTTATCCCTCCACCCATCCATCCATCATTCCAGTTATCCCTCCATCCATCCATCCATCATTCCAGTTATCCCTCCACCCATCCATCCATCATTCCAGTTATCCCTCCACCCACCCATCCATCATTCCAGTTATCCCTCCACCCATCCATCCATCATTCCAGTTATCCCTCCACCCATCCATCCATCATTCCAGTTATCCCTCCACCCATCCATCCATCATTCCAGTTATCCCTCCACCCATCCATCCATCATTCCAGTTATCCCTCCACCCATCCATCCATCAATCCAGTTATCCCTCCACCCATCCATCCATCAATCCAGTTATCCCTCCACCCATCCATCCATCAATCCAGTTATCCCTCCACCCATCCATCCATCATTCCAGTTATCCCTCCACCCATCCATCCATCATTCCAGTTATCCCTCCACCCATCCATCCATCATTCCAGTTATCCCTCCACCCATCCATCCATCATTCCAGTTATCCCTCCACCCATCCATCCATCATTCCAGTTATCCCTCCATCCATCCATCCATCAATCCAGTTATCCCTCCACCCATCCATCCATCAATCCAGTTATCCCTCCACCCATCCATCCATCATTCCAGTTATCCCTCCACCCATCCATCCATCATTCCAGTTATCCCTCCACCCATCCATCCATCATTCCAGTTATCCCTCCATCCATCCATCCATCATTCCAGTTATCCCTCCACCCATCCATCCATCATTCCAGTTATCCCTCCACCCATCCATCCATCATTCCAGTTATCCCTCCACCCATCCATCCATCATTCCAGTTATCCCTCCACCCATCCATCCATCATTCCAGTTATCCCTCCACCCATCCATCCATCATTCCAGTTATCCCTCCACCCATCCATCCATCATTCCAGTTATCCCTCCACCCATCCATCCATCATTCCAGTTATCCCTCCACCCATCCATCCATCATTCCAGTTATCCCTCCATCCATCCATCCATCATTCCAGTTATCCCTCCACCCATCCATCCATCAATCCAGTTATCCCTCCATCCATCCATCCATCATTCCAGTTATCCCTCCACCCATCCATCCATCAATCCAGTTATCCCACCACCCATCCATCCATCATTCCAGTTATCCCTCCACCCATCCATCCATCATTCCAGTTATCCCTCCACCCATCCATCCATCATTCCAGTTATCCCTCCATCCATCCATCCATCATTCCAGTTATCCCTCCACCCATCCATCCATCATTCCAGTTATCCCTCCACCCATCCATCCATCATTCCAGTTATCCCTCCACCCATCCATCCATCATTCCAGTTATCCCTCCACCCATCCATCCATCATTCCAGTTATCCCTCCACCCATCCATCCATCATTCCAGTTATCCCTCCACCCATCCATCCATCATTCCAGTTATCCCTCCACCCATCCATCCATCATTCCAGTTATCCCTCCACCCATCCATCCATCATTCCAGTTATCCCTCCATCCATCCATCCATCATTCCAGTTATCCCTCCACCCATCCATCCATCAATCCAGTTATCCCTCCATCCATCCATCCATCATTCCAGTTATCCCTCCACCCATCCATCCATCAATCCAGTTATCCCTCCACCCATCCATCCATCATTCCAGTTATCCCTCCACCCATCCATCCATCATTCCAGTTATCCCTCCACCCATCCATCCATCATTCCAGTTATCCCTCCACCCATCCATCCATCATTCCAGTTATCCCTCCACCCATCCATCCATCAATCCAGTTATCCCTCCACCCATCCATCCATCATTCCAGTTATCCCTCCACCCATCCATCCATCAATCCAGTTATCCCTCCACCCATCCATCCATCAATCCAGTTATCCCTCCACCCAACCATCCCATTATTCCTCCACCCATCCATCCATCATTCCAGTTATCCCTCCACCCATCCATCCATCAATCCAGTTATCCCTCCACCCATCCATCCATCAATCCAGTTATCCCTCCACCCAACCATCCCATTATTCCTCCATCCATCCATCCATCATTCCAGTTATCCCTCCACCCATCCATCCATCATTCCAGTTATCCCTCCACCCATCCATCCATCAATCCAGTTATCCCACCACCCATCCATCCATCATTCCAGTTATCCCTCCACCCATCCATCCATCATTCCAGTTATCCCTCCACCCATCCATCCATCAATCCAGTTATCCCTCCACCCATCCATCCATCAATCCAGTTATCCCACCACCCATCCATCCATCATTCCAGTTATCCCTCCACCCATCCATCCATCATTCCAGTTATCCCTCCACCCATCCATCCATCATTCCAGTTATCCCTCCACCCATCCATCCATCATTCCAGTTATCCCTCCACCCATCCATCCATCAATCCAGTTATCCCACCACCCATCCATCCATCAATCCAGTTATCCCTCCACCCATCCATCCCATTATTCCTCCACCCATCAATCCGTTATCCCTCCATTCATCTATCCCTCCATTCATCCATCCTGTTATCCCTCCTTCCATCAATCCGTTATCCCTCCATTCATCCATCCTGTTATCCCTCCATCCATCCATCCTGTTATCCCTCCATCCATCGATCCCAGCCTACGTGTAAGACTTGAGGTTGGCAAGGTTATGAACCTCAACGCTGCACACAGTGCTGTCGTGTGCTAGTGTCGTGCCCTGTATGGTGGTGATGATTGTAGTTGTAGTAGGTGGTAATGATTGTAGTTGTAGTAGGTGGTAATGATTGTAGTTGTAGTAGGTGGTAATGGTGAGGGTTTCAGGGTTCCCTGTGTAGTGGTGATGATTGTAGTAGTGGATGGTGGTGATGATGGTTGTAGTAGTGGATGGTGGTGGTGATGGTTGTAGTAGTGGATGGTGGTGGTGATGGTTGTAGTAGTGAATGGTGGTGATGATGGTTGTAGTAGTGGATGGTGGTGGTGATGGTTGTAGTAGTGGATGGTGGTGGTGATGGTTGTAGTAGGAGATGGTGGTGATGATGGTTGTAGTAGTGGATGGTGGTGGTGATGGTTGTAGTAGTGGATGGTGGTGGTGATGGTTGTAGTAGTGGATGGTGGTGGTGATGGTTGTAGTAGTGGATGGTGGTGATGATGGTTGTAGTAGTGGATGGTGGTGGTGATGGTTGTAGTAGTGGATGGTGGTGAGGATGGTTGTAGTAGTGGATGGTGGTGAGGATTGTTGTTTTAGTGGATGGTGGTGATGATGGTTGTAGTAGTGGATGGTGGTGATGATGGTTGTAGTAGTGGATGGTGGTGGTGATGGTTGTAGTAGTGGATGGGGGTGAGGATGGTTGTAGTAGTGGACGGGGGTGAGGATGGTTGGAGTGGATGGTAGTGGATGGTGGTGGAAGAGGGTGGTTGTGTAGAATGGAGATGTAGGTTTTGGATGGTTTGAGCATGGTGGTGGTAATGATAGAGATGGATTCTGGTGGTTGTGATGATAGAAGTGAATGGTAGTGGTGGTATTGATAATAGAGTTGAATGTTATTAATTGAAACCAACATTAGAGCTGATGGTGTAGAGTTGCTTTGGTGATTTGAACTTTTCCACAACCTTGACCCACTTCAGCATTTCTCCATCACCTGACATCTTCAAACACATCTTAACTAACGTGTACTCTGTGTGTTTGTTTTTGTGTGTGTTTGTGTATGTAGGTGTGTTTGTGTATGTAGGTGTGTGTGTGTATGTAGGTGTGTATGTGTATCTGAGTATTTTTGTATGAATGATCATGTTTTAAACACAAATCACAAACCATTTGAAGATTCTTCATCACTGACAATGACATATCCACTCACATCATCCTCATCACCACCACCCACACCTTCACCATTATCATCTTGTTCTTTCATTCTTTCACTCTTTTTTTTCTTCGCTTTGACTGCATTATCAGTACCTTTAATGAGACTTTCAACATCTTCCTTCTTCTCATCGCCAATAGTAACCACTCCCCTCAGTCTTCTCTCGCCACCCTTATCAATATCCTCAGTATCATTATCACCACCACCACCAGTATTTGTGACTTTAGTTTCATCATCAGCATCATCATCATAACCAGCCAAAAGATGGAGAAGGTGGATGGGGGAGGAGCATTGGAATGACCACAACTGTACACCCCCCTCGTAACTCCAACATCTCAGTGTGCTGTCCAGAGACGCTGTTATTACCTTTAATAGATGAAATAATATTAATTAATAAAATTTTGATGTACTTATTGAGAAGAAATAAAGATTAAAATGTGAATTGGCGAAAAATAGATTGAAGTATTAATTAAGAGAAAAAAAACATATTAATAAAGAAAAAAATACATTAAAATATTACTTTAAAAAATAAAATTAAATAGAAAATAAAATTCAAAAATTTTGAAAATCCTTATTGACTTGGAAGCGGTTGCGAGGGTTCTGGAGCAGGGTGGTGATGGCAGCCTGGTGTCCCTCAAGGACATGCACACAGCCTGCCCCTGAGAGCGAGTACACCTTCACCTTCCTGTCGCACACCAGCAACAAGAACCTGATGTTTGAGTCAGTGTGATTTTTATGAAGAATTTTTTTATTTTGCAAGGATATTAATTTATTTTCATAAGAAAAATTTAGATATTTAAAGTTCAAAAGGATCAGAAGCAATCAATAAATGAAGGGTTCTTACTTTGAGTCCCAGGAAAAAAATGGTTTATGGCCAACAAGATTTTCACCCCCTCTACAAACTATCCGCATATCTTCTCTAAATTCCATCATTTAACATGAGCTTCGTATAATATCGCTATTATTTATAATCTACATTGGAAAAAAAAGTGAATCAAAGTTTCGTTTTAAAAAATTCTCACATTTTAAAACTTTTAAACTATTTAATTAATTTTCATTGTTAAAGTATTATGTCATTTGTAAAATATTGTTTCAATGTCAAAAGTTAATCAATTGTAATTTTTTATTCAGTTTGTCTTTCGAAAAGTTTTATTTGGTTGTTGAAACTCCTACAAACTCAAAGTAAAAGTGATTTTCCATCAATTCTTATTATAATTTGAGTTTTTCAACTGTCACTTCCTATGATGTGGCTAGGAACCGCGTAGAGTCTACGCCGTAGACTAATCAATGTTTTCGTGATCTTTAACCAAAAACCAATTGCAAAATGTAAAAATTTTCAAAAATGTCTAATAACTACAAAATCTCAAATTCTCCACATTTGCAACACCAGATGAGTAAGATAGAGTTTTCCCCTCTACGCTCCTTGGACAAATTCTTGTGGGACTTTTCCCAGTTCCGTCTGCCATCTTTTCAGACGCCTGACAAGTGGGCGAACAGGGTGGTCAGCAACCTTCTTTACTTCCAGTCGAACTACTTTGTTCTCACCATTGTTCTCTTCATCATTGTTGGGTACCTACACTTTTAAATGACAAGCATTATTATAGTGGCGTATAACCCGAACGGGTTTCCAGGCAACTTAGGCTGCATATTTTCATTTGCGCCTTTGGGTTACTAGGGCATTGGTTGCACTCGAATCTAGGCATTCATTATTGGCCAAGCTGAGAGTCGTTGCCGACTCAGCTACTTAAATTGTCAATCTTTTACATATTCATAAATTCGGTAAAACTGCTCTGTAGTCCCTTAATTTATTCACGACTCCTCCTACTATTTTTTGTTGACATCTGAAATAACCTAGTTAAAAAGTAAAATTATTAAACGCATTTTAAATACTTAATTTTTACAAAGAATTCATGTAAATTGATTTTTAAAATATTAATAACTGCATTTTGTCTGTTATAATTATTTTAATAACACTTTGACAGGTTTTGAAAATATACTTTTCGAAAGTGTTTAGATAAAATATATAAATAAATACATAATTAATTAATTTTTTGTTTTAATAAATTCTAATATAAATACAATTCACATATTTAGTTTTTATTAATACTAAAATAAAGTAAGCTTACAAAATAAAACTGGGTCATTTTAAAGTGGGAGGAGTCTAATTAAGGGATTACAGAGCAGTTTTGCCCATAAATTCATTAAATTTGCAATTAAAATCAATTCAATTAATATTCTCATTCTAAAACTCTGAAATTCAACAGTCCAATTCTTTAAACCCCTTCCACAGAATTTACCACCCGAAGGACATTATGATAGGCTTGTTGTTGTTGGCGGGAATTTTCGCGGCATTTGCGCACGTGACAAACGCTCAAGCGGCGCTGAGGCGTCTGAAGAAGACCCATCCGGCCCTCGGAGTGGTGCTCGTGCTGGCGGCGTGTCTCTTCTTCGTCAACCTCATCTCTTCCATCCTCATCTTCCTCTACGGCATTGCCATGCCTCTTGCTTGTCAGTACTTACGTCATCATCGTCATCATCAACACCACAAAATGATATATTAATGTTTAATCTTGCATAATAATTTAGTTTTATGTTTTTATCCTTAAATCTCCTTCTTTCTTCTTTTTCCAATCTTTCCCACTCCTCACACTCACCTCCCTCCATCCATTTCCTCTTCTCCCACAATATCTTTTCAATCTCACCTCTTCCTCAACACCACACCCTTCCATCCATCACCCCCCCCCCCCCACAACATATATTTCAATTAATTCTCTTCCAAACCCCTCTATCCATGCACCCCTTCACCACCCACCCCAAAACAACAACAACAACAGTGGTGATGACTCACGCCTCGTGTCGCACGAGGAGTCTCTCGAACAAGTTCACAAACAAGATGGAGTACGTCGGCATCAAGACCTCGCCCATGGGCCTCATACTGCACGCCGTGGGGTTGGATGAGTTGACCGGGGCTTGATGGGGGCTAGGAAGGTGGCGCTTGAGGGTGGATGAGAAGCTTGGGCTGACTGGGGGTTGAGGTGGGGTGGGGGTAGTGTGGAGGAGAGTGGGGTAGTGTGGAAGAGAGTGGGGTTGTGTGGAGGAGGGTGGGGTAGTGTAGAGGAGGGTGGGGTAGTGTAGAGGAGGGTGGGGTAGTGTGGAGGAGAGTGGGGTAGTGTGGAGGAGGGTGGGGTTGTGTGGAGGAGGGTGGGGTTGTGTGGAGGAGGGTGGGGTAGTGTGGAGGAGGGTGGGGTTGTGTGGAGGAGGGTGGGGTTGTGTGCAGGAGGGTGGGGTAGTGTGGAGGAGGGTGGGGTAGTGTGGAGGAGGGTGGGGTAGTGTGGAGGAGGGTGGGGTAGTGTGGAGGAGGGTGGGGTAGTGTGGAGGAGGGTGGGGTAGTGTAGAGGAGGGTGGGGTTGTGTGGAGGAGGGTGGGGTAGTGTGCAGGAGGGTGGGGTAGTGTGGAGGAGGGTGGGGTAGTGTGGAGGAGGGTGGGGTAGTGTGGAGGAGGGTGGGGTAGTGTAGAGGAGGGTGGGGTTGTGTGGAGGAGGGTGGGATGATTTGACCGGAGTTTGAATGGGAGGGGGGAGGGTGGATGGATGAACTGACCGGGGCTTGGAGGGAGCAGGGGGGGCCACAGTGTGGAGGAGGAGAGGGTTGTGTGGATTGAGAGGTTCTGTGAAGTTTCAGCAGCTTGCTTTTCATACCCAGATATCCAGGTAGCTATAGGGTAGTTCTAGAGGGTGATGATGATGATGCTTGCCATGGTTCATGCAGGCTCAATTTGTCATAATAGACATCAGTAGGTTATGGTTGTGCTTGAAAACTATTGTAAATGTTTTCTGATAATTAATACTATTAATGAACTATATTCTAATTGAATCATTAATTAAACGTTGTTTAAGAAATTTATAACTTTTCGGCTATTTTAAGATCTGGTTTGTTCAGTGTTTAAATGACTTGTTTCTTTTTTCTTGAGTCGTCTGCTGCCAGTAATGATGATGATGATGATGAGATCAGTTGCATCTTTAATATATATTAAATGAGTTAATTTTTATATAATTTATATACATATTTTTCGAACATTTTAAATTGTATTTGTTTTCAGTATCACGTGCACCTCCATTACTATATTTTCCTCCCCACCACTCATCTCCATGTGTGTGGCAAAGCTTCTAATGTCAATTCTTTCGACTGATGACTAACTTAAATGTTTAATTTTGAGAATTAATGTGTATATATTATTAATTAAAAAACCACAATTTGTATAACTTAACGCATTCAATAAATGCCTACTACTTTTTATTAAATTAAATTAAATTTAGATCATAGATATTCTACAAACAACAAGTAGTATATACTATATCTATGAGATAGATATTATATTATAAACATTTTGATATTCAAAATCCACTGATCAGTGCTTGCCAATATTCTAAAAAAAATAAAAATTCAGAAAAAAAGTTTTTTTATTAAAATATAACAATGATATTTTAGTTTATTTTATGATTTTTAAAATGTTATAAAGTGTTTATTCAATAGAGATTCTCAGTGTTTCTTTGTTTGTCAGCCTCTTCTCTTATCTTGCCATAGCAAGTACCTGTGGTGGAGGATGGATAATAAGAATAACAATAATGAAAAGCATTTTTATAGTGGCGTATAACCCGAACGGGCTTCCAGGCCACTTAGGCTGCATACTTTTCATATGTATATATTATAGGAAAATAATGGTGATTATGATGATATTAAATAGGATGATGATGATAAAAAGAATAATGGTGATGATGATGATATTGAAAATAATGATGGTGATAATATCAAAATGGATGATGATAATGATAATATCAAAAATGATGATGATGATGCTGTGCGAAACTCACCACAGAGAGTGTGTGCAAGGTGGTAGCTGCCACAACTCAAACACACCACTATGTTCTTCTTCACTGATAAGAACTCTCTCACCTGTTTTGTGACATAATTATCAAAACTCACATCATCATCATCATCACTTCTGATATCATAGTGTAATGAAATTTATTATTAACACTGCTTATCAATCCATTCCATACTAAAACAATGCATTTAAACAAAATAAGCTTCATCATCATCATTAGGATTATCAACATCACTATCATCGTCATCATTATTACTATCACCACCGTCATTGAGATTATCATCATCATCACCTCCAACATCATCATCATGACTACCTTATGCGGCCTGAACCGCCTAATAGCTCTCTTTTCTCTCGATCGTCTGTTCTTCGGCACAGCTGCATACAGAAAGCTGTCAAATGAGAGGTCCGTAGTGGTGGTGGTGGTGGGAGGAGTTGAAGGGTGGTGGTTGCTGATTGTAGTTGTACTCTGGGTGGAAGAAAGAGAAGAATCATGAAGATCACAAGAAGTCAGACCTGTGGTTTTTAAATCATTTGTTTATTTTTGTGTGTAATATTTGTGGAGATTAAGATATTTCAACTGTGTATACTTTACACTGTAAAGTTTACAGTATAAAGTTTACACTGTGAAAAGTAGATAAAATGAAGAATATATAATATTATATATACTATATATAAAAGAACTATCAAAGAACTATAATATATTAGTTACTATATATTATTTAGTTACTATATATTATATACTATATAATTATAATATAATAATATAATATAATTATAATAATATATAGTAACTAATATATTATAGTTCTTTGAATTTGCAAAGTACTGACCAGATGGAAGAATATTTTGACTGATTACTCTTATATCTCTCGCAACGTTGGATATCACACTATCAAGTAACAAGCCTAAAGCTCTCAAAGTCATTTTTAAACTTTAGTTGAGCGATAACAATTTTAAAATTAAAAGTGGATTTAGTTCAAAGACTTAATACCATAGATATCCTACAAACAACAAGTAGTATACTATATCTATGCTTAAAACATAATAAAGCTAAGTGAAAACAATTTTTTGAAATATTCAAAACTAATGCTTATTTAAATAACCAGAAATTATAAGAAATAAACTTGAGATGATATCTGAATGAATGCTTTGAAGTAATAATTCTTTATGAAAACTGGCATTTGGCTAAAACCCGGTAAACCAAGTTATTAAAAAATAAAAAATTATATTTTTTGAAAACCCATCATCATTTACACTTTTATATTCACTAAACGTCATTCAAAAGTTTTTTAATAAAATCGCCATGAAGATCTATGAAGAAGCCGATAAATGAAAAGTTAGCCTTTTATCACTATTATCCATTAAAAGTATATTCTTATTAGTAGCAGTAGTAGTCGTATTAGTGGTAGTAGTATTAGTGTACTTGTTAGTATTATTAAAAGTATTATTATCATTATTTATATCAATATTACACAGTTTTCCAATGTTATAGTTGAGTGGTTGTTGATGGAAAGTGTTTATTTCGTTATTTTTGTCGTTAATCTTGTGGTTGTTGTGGTTGATGTTGTTGTCACCTAGGCCGACATCAAGAGCCCTCGCAAGCGCCTCTTCAAACCTGCATGTAACAGTCGCTAGATGGCACTCTTCTCACTCATTCATATTTAAATAAAGCCGAAGCGCTAATTATTTAAATGAATTGAAACAACCTCACTCATCCACAACTTAAACTTCTTCTTCCATTCCTCTCATCCACCTCTCTAACCCACACCTTTACTCCTTTCTTTCATCTCCTCTTCTCCTCTCTCAACTTCTTCCCATATTCACTCCTTCCCTCCTCACCCTCAACCCTCCTCCACCCCACCTGGAATCCCTCAAACACTCCACCAATGATGAGAACCTCTGTAACAATCCACCTGCGTACTTCATCACTCGATCAATCTCTTCGTCATAATCATCATCATGATCACCACCACCATCATCATCCTCATCGTCATCATCATCATCACCATCGTCTTCATCACCATCTTCATCTTCATCATCCTCATCATCATCATCATCACCATCATCATCATCACCATCGTCTTCATTACCATCGTCTTCATCATCATCATCGTTATCACCATCGTCTTCATTACCATCATCTTCATCATCACCACCACCATCATCACCACCACCATCATCATCATCATCATTAACACCACCACCATTATTATTATTATTAGTATTATTTATCGGGTTTTTAAGATATCTGATAGATTGATTGAGGCGAAAAGAGTGTGGGTTGAAGAGTGGTGGTGAGAGGTGGTTAGTTTGGTGGGAAAACGTCTGTGATTCAGTCGTTGGTGCTCGGTTAAAGTGGTCGTGGTGGTGGTGGCTGGAGGGTGGGTTAAAGTGGTCGTGGTTGTGGTTGTAGTGGCTACTTGGTGGGTTAAAGTGGTCGTGGTAGTGATGGCTGTGTGGTGGTTGGAAGTGGTCGTTGTGGTGGTTGTGCTGTTCATTTTTGGAAGCTGGCGGTGGTGGGTGAACGCGGTGAAATTGATCAGGTGTTGGGGGTGGTGTGGTAGGTGAGAGGTTAAAGTAAGTTTTGTGTTGTCTTTGATGTTGTTTATAATGTTGTAGTGGCTGTTTTTTAGAGTGGAGTGTTGTGGGCGACTGTGTAGTTGTGAGTTGTTGTTGTTGTTGTTGTTGTTGAGAGGAAGCCGTAGATGGCCGTGTTGTTGTCGTTGTTGCGTTTTGTTTTGTTTCTTGTGTAGTTGTAGACAATTGACATCTTGACAAGGTTTGTGTTTTAGTTGAAGTAGTTGTAGAAGTTGTAGAAGTTGAAATAGTTTTAAGAGTTGTTGTGAGTGTTGTGCTGTTGTTGTGGTGGGCAGGTGTTGAAAGACTTTGGATTGTTGTTTTGTGTTGTGAATGCTTAGTATGTGAGGGTGTTGATAGTGATGATTTTGCGGCATTTTTTATTTTTTCCGTTGTTTTTTCCGTTTTTTCAACGATTTCATCTTTGTTTTTTTCCTTTTTAGTTTTTTTATTACTTGTTTTATTCTTTTTACTCGTTTTCAGATTAGTCGACTTTATTTTTATGTTTTTATTTGTTAAATCATTTTGTTTTTTGGCTTTTTTGCTCTGAACGTTTACGCTTGCAGTTTTTTGTGACGTAGAAACTATCATGCTTGTGGCATTGTCTATCTTTGTGGCATTGTCTATCTTTGTTGCATTGTCTATCTTTTTTGTATGGTCTATCTTTTTTGTATTGTCTATCTTTTTTGCATTGTCTGTCTTTGTTGCATTGTCTGTCTTTGTTGTAGTGCTTCCTGTTGTCCGCTTCATGCATTCTTGCCATGGCTTATAATATGGACGTTTTGTTGTGAGATTATTATTATTATTATTATTATAGTTTTTGTAATTTTTGTTGTAATTGTTGTTTTTGTTGTTGTTGATGATGCCATTGTAGACACTGACGTGGTTCTGTCTTGTTCTGATTATACTCTTGCCCGTGTTGCTCCTGCCCTTGAGGTACCTCTGCATCATCATCATCATCGTCACGATCATCAGCATCCTCATCATCATCATTATTATCATCATCACCACCACCACCATCATCATCATCCTCATCATCATCATCATCATCATCATCATCATTTTTATTGAAAAGAGTCATAAGACTACATAAAAGTATAAAGTTTATAACGCAGGGAATGATAATGATCATTAACCTTCCTCCACACTTCATCCATTTCTTCTTCTTCTTTTTCGTCCACCCACACGTCCATCCTACGGTCTTTTCTTTCATCATTATCATTATCATCATCGTTATCGTCATCATCATCACTTTGGTGATTATGATGATGATGACGATGCCGAATACTGGCATACACACTCACAATAGCCACCATGAACTCAGCGTCTGAGTGATGATGGTGATGATGGTGGTGATGGTGATGGTGATGGTGATGATGATGGTGATGATGATGATGATATGATGGTAGTGGTGGTGATGATGATGATGGTGACGGTGGTGGTGGTGATGATTTAGATGATGCTGAAGATGATGATAATGATTGTGATGATGATGATAATGATGATTATAATGATGATGATGATGATTTTGATGATGATTCCATATCCATCCCATCCATCCATCCCATCCATCCATCCCATCCATACATCCCATCCATCCATCCCATCCATCCATCCCATCCATCCATCCCATCCATCCATCCCATTCCATCCATTCCACCCATCCATCCCACCTATTCCTTCATTACAGACGAAAGTGAAGACAACTTTTGGATTGATGGATGACAAATGCAAAGCCATCAAAGCACTGCAGTTAGTTAGACCACAGTTGCTGAGGTTGATGTCTGTGGTGGTGATGGAAGGGGATGGATGGTTGGTGTGATAAGTGGTGGGTGATGATGGGATGGGATGATGATAGTGGGAGAATGGTGGGAGGTAGTGGGTTGGGGCGGGTGGTGATTGGCATAATGGTAAAAGGTGGGGGATGAGGGTAGCGGGTGCAAGGGTAGAAGGCAGTGGTCTGGTGGATATGACGGGTGTGTGGTGGAAGGGGTTGTCTGTGTTGGTGGTGGATATATTGGTGGCGTGACAAGGAAATTATCAACAACTGAATAGTGGAATACTCCAAAGCAAACCAACCACCACCACCATCACCATCCTCACTACCACTACCACTATCACTACCACCACCACCTTCACCACCACCACCTTCACCACCATCACAACCATCACCACCACCACCTTTAATGGACACATCATCAATCAGCATGTCGACCAAGATAGACACCCCTATATCACCAATAAGTGGATTTTCCCGTAGGTTAATCACTTGAACGCCCCCTACAACGTGGACTTTTCTGTAACGTAGGCTGTCTCTCCATGCTTGTGTGTGACGGCTGAGAGATTGGTGCTGTTGTGGGTGGGTTGGCATCAAGGTAGGGGTGTGCGGCATTGGTTGGATTGCATGGTGGTGATGATGATGCTTTTGGAATTAGAAAATAATCGTGTATTTTGGAGTAATAGAAATGAATTGTAGTACTATTTTTAGTATGCCCTCAAACAACCACTTTCTCACATACCTTCACTCACCCTTCATCACCCACCCCACCTTATCCACCCTCCCTCATCCACCCTCACTCACTCCTTCACCCCCCCTTATCCACCCTCCCTCATCCACCCTCACTCACTCCTTCACCCCCCCTTATCCACCCTCACTCATCCACCCTCACTCACTCCTTCACCCCCCCTTATCCACCCTCCCTCATCCACCCTCCCTCATCCACCCTCACTCACTTCTTCACCCCCCTTATCCACCCTCCCTCATCCACCCTCACTCACTCCTTCACCCCCCTTATCCACCCTCCCTCATCCACCCTCACTCACTCCTTCACCCCCCCTTATCCACCCTCCCTCATCCACCCTCACTCACTCCTTCACCCCCCCTTATCCACCCTCCCTCATCCACCCTCACTCACTCCTTCACCCTCCCTCATCCACCCTCCCTCATCCACCCCCCTCACTCACCCTCACCAAACTCTCCCTCACCCACCCTCACCCACCCTCATCCACCCTCACCCACCCTCAGCACTTCCACCAACTCCTTCACACTGCCTCCATCCAGGCCACAAGCCACAAAATAAAGTTCTTTCAGCGTCATTATCTCCCTTATTCCCCTCATCACCGCTGTATGTGTGTGTGTGTGTGTGTGTGTGTGTGTGTGTGTGTGTGTGTGTGTGTGTGTGTGTGTGTGTGTGTGTGTGTGTGTGTGTGTGTGTGTGTGTGTGTGTGTGTGTGTGTGTGTGTGTGTGTGTGTGTGTGTGTGTGTGTGTGTGTGTGTGTATGTGTGTGTATGCATTACCTGTGAAGTCCTTCTTTCCATTCAAGACGGCATCAAGGCATAAGTGACTGAGTGCCTGGTTGCTGCTCAGAGCCTGGCAATGGTTGGATGCATGGTTGGATGCATGGTTGGATGCATGGATGGATGCATGGATGGATGCATGGATGGATGCATGGATGGATGCATGGATGGATGCATGGATGGATGCATGGAGGGATGCATGGAGTAGGGGACAGGATAGGTTAAGAATAAATGATGGATGGTCGAATGATTTTAAGGGCTGCCTAATTGTATGGTTATTTTAAATTCACTCTAGATATAATCAAAATCAAACCAATTCATTGAAGCATTGAAATAATTCAAAAGTGAGCTTATCAACTTGGGAAAAACGACGAAAGTCGGCATGGGAGAAGTCCAGACGCTTGAGTTTCAGGAAGGTCAGGCATTTGCTGTTCTGTAGGGAGTCTGGATAAATGTAGAGATGATGGTAAACGGACCATAATAGAATAAGACAAGATTGTGATGAACGGACCAGAATAGGATGGGACAATATGGTTGAAAACCGACCAAATTGAATTCGACAAAATGGTTGAGAACGGACTAAAATGAGATAGGACAAAATAGAGGAAGGATAACTCAACCACCTTGCAAGGCAGAGCTTAAAAATCGTTGAAACTGCTTGTTCCTCACTATTGGGTAATACTGCTTTGATTTGTTATTATTAATTTTGTTTCTGTTATTATTAATATTGTTTCTGTTATTATTATTGTTGTTTTCTTCTTCTATGATGTCGTTATTGAAGGTGGGTGCAGTGATGGAGAGGTAGTGAATGTTTTTTCCATAGTGTAACGCCTCTAATACTGCGGCCCATTCGGTATCTCTAGAGAAACATTAATGATTGATCAATTAATAACTAACTTTTAATGATTAATTAAATAAGGAATTGATTATGAATACATTATTAATTAGTTATGAATAAATTATTAATTAGTTATGAATTAATTATTAATTAGTTATGAATTAATTATTAATTGGTATTTATTGGTATAAATACTAAGAAACAGATCACCTTATAAACTGAGTCTTTATGTCAATGATATCGTAGTTAAATACATCATTTTTGATGTGAGAAAAAAATTGCTTTGATAATGAATTAGAGTTTTCTTGCATTTCAAAATTCTTTTTCATTAAAAGTTTTTGTCTATTCAAAATTCATTTTTTAGTTCATAAATTTACACTGCTGTTAGTTACCAACAGTTAGTATTTCATTGTTGTTATAGTATAACAGTTATACTTGTCTTGATATTTGTCATATATTCTTTCCATTACCACCTTAGCAACGGGTTTGTGTTCGCTAGATCAGGAATGTGCTAGTTCTGACAAGTATGTATAAATATGCAAAATATCATTTGTTATTCAATAATTTTCAATAAATAACTTTAAATAAAACTTTTCAATAAAATAATATTTTTTCATAGGTTAAAAAGGCTTCAATCTGACCCAATTTTTAGGTTCGTAACTGAGTGGTTTTGAAATATTTTATAAATATTCGATTGTAATCTCAGAAGATCTGCATCCTATTTGTTTTAGCAGGAAACAATATGTGGCAGAAACAAGAAAAAAGAAAGAGTTCGATGATAAATAAACAAAAAACTCAAAAAAAAATACTTTGTTTTTTTTAAACACCCCATACACTGAAAATACACCAGTCACTTTAAAAATAGAAAAAAATAAAAATGCCAGGTTGTTTATTCGTTTTTTAAACTATAAGAAAGTGAATTGAGAAATAACTTGAAGAATTTTCATGAAAATGTCAGTTTTTCGATTGTTAAGCCTCCATAGTAACCCAATAAAGTAGCAGAAAGATAAGCGGAAAAAAAGTACACCAAATTAATTTTTTGCACGGGTTTGCTTGGTTTTCATGAGAAATTAAAATGTGGACTGACCAAGGAATAGAGTCTATTCCTTGGTCAGTCCACTATTATAGATAGTATCTTCTATTCTATAATGACCTTATTTTAACTTGTGATTCAAATGCATGTAGTCTTCTTTTATGCCCTGACTTTTCATCTGCTTTTGACACTGTGGATCATTCTCTTTTATTAAATGTTTTAGATTCTTTTTTTAATATTTCTGGACCACCTCTTATCTGGCTTAAATCCTAGTTTTCTGAGCGAACTTCCTATGTATCAATTGAATCTTCTCGTTCTTCTTCTGTTTCGTTATCTTATGGTGTTCCACAGGTCTCTGGCTTTTTATTCTCAATACCTCGAAACTACCTAATATTATTTCTTCATCTTCTTTAAACAGTCAAATTTATGCTGACGACTCCTATATTTATAGATCTTTCACTGACTCTTCTCTTGACCTTACTGTTAATAAAATAACTCTCTGTCTTCAATCTATCATCTCTTGGGCTTCTTCTATGTTTCTCAAACTTAATCCGGACAAATTTAAACTCATATCTTTCAATAAAAAATCAAAGTCTTTACTATCCCTTCCTTCTTTAGTTTTGCCCCCCCCCTCCTCATTATCTCTAAACCCTTCATCTTCCATCTTTATCTTCATCTTCATCGGTTCAAATAAAGCTCCATGTGTCTATTGAATATCAATCATCAATCAATCACTAATGGTTTGTATAGTGCCCTTTACTAAGTGAACAAAAGCGCTCAGCCATCACGTCCCAAACAAGTACGTCTTCAGGCCTCGACTGAAAGCTATGAGTGACTTAGTTGAAGTTAGAGAAGAAGGTAAAGAATTCCATAAAAGAGGACCACAGTAAGAAAAAGAACGTTTAGCAAAAGAGTGTTTAACTGGAAAACGAAAAGAACGCTTAAAGGTAGATGATCTTAGACCAGATTTAGGGGGTTGTTTAATTCGATTTTTAAGATAAATTGGAGCATTACAGTTATGAATGTTAAACATATTTAGGCATATTTTAAAAGTCACTCTAGATCTCAAAGGTAACCAATGTAACAAACGAAGATAAGGAGAAATGTGAGAAAACTTAGGAGCACGAGCAACAAGACGAGCAGCACAATTGAAGGTTTTATTTAGAGGAGCCAAAGTAGTATTAGGGAGACCATAGTAAAGAGAGTTGCAATAATCAATCCTGGACAGAACTAGAGAAGATACAAGAAGTTGTAGGGTAGGATCATCGAGAAAAGGAAGAAGCTGTTTAATACGACGAATGTGGAAGTAGCAAGATTTAGAGACAGATAGAATTTGAGGAGCTAAAGACAAGTTAGAATCAAGAATAAAACCAAGGCTACGAATAGAAGATGAAGGGTTTAGAGATAGATGCGTGTTGCGAATGATCGATGAATGAATTGATTAGTAAATATATAAAAAGTGAAAACAAATGAAATTAACCATAAATGAAAAATGTTAAAACTATATTTACATAAATTGAAAGTATAACATGAAAGAAAAAGAGAAATAAAACTTTTCCCACAATTTATTTTTAATTTTTTACATTTCCACTCAAAATCCTTTCATTCTATCAAAAAAATATTACATCTCATGAAAGGACGCCTGAATAAGAGATTTAGAGATCCAAGGACACAAAACATCACTATCAAGATCACACCAAGACACCAGGACACGCGGGGTTCAGTCGTTTTAATGGCAATCTTTTTTAATTTGACGAAAGGACATTTTATTTATTTTATTTTATTGCTGATTAAATGAACTCTGAAAGATAGTTTGATTTTGTTTCAAACGGAAGAAAGATTTCTGTCTAGACTCGTACACGAACACACACACGAACACATCCAAAAAAACATAATGCTACATAATGTTACATAATGTTACACAAAGTGTTACTAAAATTACATCCAAGACATATAACACACAGAACATGCTTACAGTATAACACAGTAAGTAACATGGATACATCTCAAACCCACACAAGCAGTAACAACAGCCTTCCATATGACAGCTCCACATCTTACACTAACAACTAACATATGTTATAACACATATGACATTGTATGGGTGTATAATATATGTATGGGTGTATAATATATGTATGTATGTATGTAACAGATTTATATGTTAATTAAATGTTACTGCGTCAAGCATTCATATACATGTATAACGGATTATAACAAAAAATATAACAAGAGAATGTATAAAATTATCCTCTTGCTATATCACTACATACAACATCACAACTATACATGCCTACATAACAATACAAAACCCACCATCATACAAAAACCAACATAAAGTATAAGTTATACTGTATAACCAAAAAAAAAGAAAACCCCAAAAAAAGAGAGATGCTGACTGCGCAAAAGAGAGGGGCGTCGCAGCTAGGCTGGAGTGACAGTAGGACGTCTAGAGTGCTGAGAAGACGAGGCTCCGAATCCTTGAGTGCGGTACACTGCATCTGGATTACGATCGATTCATCATCACCGCCATCAGCACCAGCAGCAGCAGGCATCCGTAAAGCCCCTGCAAGAATAGAGGTGTTTTTTAGTGCTTGAAATGATGGCTCTCGCGAAGAGCGCTCTCGTTTTGCTCGTTGTTGTTCTGGTCGCCGTGCAAGGTGGGTTCGTGCATGAGGGAGGGGGGGCTGTGGTTGAAATTGTGGTGTGGTTGAACTTGTGGGTAGTGTGGTGTGGTTTAACTTTTTGGAAGTGTTGTGGTGTTGTTAAAGTTGTGAGAGGGTAGATTCTGTGGTGCGGTGCGGTTAAACTTATGGGGGAGTTGTTGTGTGGTGTGGTGGTGCTTTAGGTTGATGGAGTTGAAAATGCGAGTGCAGTGGTGGTTTTGATGGTCAAGTTTTAGTGGCTAATTCATGAGTTGAATGCATGAAATAGTTTTATTTGAAAAAACTAAAATCAAAAAGCTCATCTAATAAAAATTCTTTGAAATAAAAATTAAATATTTTTTGCAGGAAATGACGTGAGTCGAGTTTGGATTATTGCCCTGGATAACTCTTAAACTACTGATACTTTTGGATAATACCTAATGAAGTCAACAATGACAATGAACGGAAGGACTATAATCCATTCTAATGAAAAATGCGGTTGATTAAAATATAATAGGATGGTATTCTTGGTAAAGCCGTTATCAAGGCGTAATCACTATGCATATCTAATGAGTTTTGGTATGTGAAAATATTATAAATGCAAAGCACAAAGTTGACAATTCTCTGGTTGATTGGATAATGAATGTGAAAAGCCGTTTCAATTCGCATTTTTAATGTATCCATCGTTTTGTATCCCTAATTTACCGTCTACCGTCGATCATCTGTCGATTCATCCGAAATAATTAATATCCTCATCAGTATCATCACCAAACCACTACTATCATCACTGTCACCCTCACTATCATCATCACTATCACCCTCACTATCATCATCACTATCATCATCAATATCACCATCAATATCATTATCAAAACTACTACCATCATGGCCACTCGCAGTCAATCTTCTACGATGCCAGTGAAATGCAACAGCAACAAGGATACGCTCCACAACCCGTAGTAAGCAAGCACTCAATTAATTAAGAAATAATTGAATACTATTATATATTCTATTAGTGCCAATTATATTCAATAAATAAATATATAAATGATTCTTACGTCTTTAATTAGTGGCATTTATAATAATAATCAATTAACACTTAATTACATTTAATTAGGGGTGATTATAGTAATATACGAAAATTATGAAAATGAAAATATGAAAACTACCCTGTCTACTAAAAGTACCACTACTACTATTGGTTGCTTTATTATTAGACCAAATGATTCGCTGAAGCTTCAAATAGGGAATAAGAAACGAATTACAATATTGCTATAGGTAATTTTAAAATGAATGTCTAAGCTGCATATTAATGATAATTCATAATGAGATGCATACTAATGAATATTCATATTAAGCCAACCAATCACAGGCCACTCCAGGACCAAGAGGACCTCCAGGACCCCCAGGAGCTGTGGTGAGTAGAAGTAGAAGCCGAAGCAACAAAAAACAACATAAATCACAACAAAATCACAACAATAACAACAAAAACATCCACCACCACCACAACGCCAACGCCAACCACTACAACAAAATCCCCAACGAAAACAACACCAATTACACACACCCACACACACACACAGGGAGCTCCAGGAGCTACAGGACAAAGGGGAGAACAGGGTGAACCCGGTGCTTCTGTGAGTCACCCACAACTTTTCTTTCTTTTTTTTTTAAAATTTATTATTTTTCAAAACAAATTATTTTACGATTCAGTTGATTTGTAGTAATTAAATTAAATTTATATTTTTAAAAAGATTATTTGTGTATTTAAAAGAGGATGATGATGATGATAATGATGAAGTTAACAATGATCATTATCAGGGTGTACCAGGAAGCCGTGGAGTTCCAGGAGCTCCCGGAACTCCAGGAAAAGAGGTGAGGAAGAGGAGGGAGTTGGAGGAGGGTGGAGAGGGTAAGAAAGGGTTAAAAGAGAGAGAGAAGATAATAACGGAAAGAAGGGTTTTATATGGTAAAAGAGTTTTTCAAAATATAGGAACGTTTTAATTAATGAACTTTTGTAGCTTTAAATTTAACTTAAATAGCTTATTAGATAATTAGTGTGGGAATATTAATTGGTTTTGTCGTGTAATTTTCTTAGATGACTCAATGAGGTTGTGTCACAAAGCAAAGACTGACACTGCTTGAAAACATAGAGAATACATTACATGCTGAAATGTCATAAAAATAGCAATCAACCCTAATCATTCTTTGACTCCCTTCTAATAATTTTTTAACCCCCCCCCCCCCCCCTCAGGGACCTGAAGGCAGAGATGGTGACACTGGCGCAGCCGGTCTCCCAGGAGCTTTGGTAAACTCTTTTTTTCATTCAAAAAAAATCTATTAACTGTTAATTGAATTTTTTAATCTTTAAACTGTTAATTAAATTTTTTGAATCGATTAACTATTAATTGGATTTTAAAATTAATTTAAAATAATCCATTTATTTTTAATGAGTCAATTAATCATCATAGGGACCACAAGGAAACCCTGGAGCACCTGGAGCGCCTGGACCTAAAGGATTCAGGGTAGGAATCTCTTCGATAATCACAAGACTTATCAATTAATTAATTAGTCAATTAAAGTTAATTGTTAATTAATTGATCTTGATTGTCCCTTTTCTTCTTCCAGGGTTACACAGGCCAGCATGGACAAAAAGGAGACTTGGGAAAAGATGGAGAAAGGGTAGGTGATTATGACACATGAACACACACACACAGACATACACACACACATGCACACACACACACACACACACAAACACACACACACAGCAACACACACACACAGCATCACACACACAAACACACACACACACACAAACAAACACACACACACACACACAGCAACACACACACACACACACACACACACACATAGGGAAGTCCAGGAGTTCCAGGACCTGTGGGATTCCCTGGAGCGATTGGTCTGAGAGGGATTGCAGGAGAAAGAGGAAACGATGGTCGTGAAGGACCCACTGTGAGTATCATTATCATCACTCTTGGTCCTCATGATTGTGATCTTGCTTATTTTTTTCCAATTACTACGAAAATAATAATTAATATTTTGCCTCATGTATTTCAACCCATTTGTAATCATTAGGACCATTTCAATTCCACCATTCACCTTCTCCTTCATCCACCACTCATGGTCCTGATAATGATAATGACGACGACGATGATAATGATGATGATGATGGTCCACCACAGGGACAAAGGGGAGGGGATGGTCAGCAGGGACCTCCAGGACCTCAGGGTCTGGTCGGATCGACTGGAGCTCCTGGATTCCCCGGTTTCGCTGGAATCAAGGTGCTTTGGGGAGGCTTTGCTGGGGGTTTGTGTTATCTTTTTGAGAGTTTGCTGTGGGCTTGGTGGGGGTTTGTGAATGTTGATTGAATAGTGGCTTAATTGTGGTGGTTGATGGACCAATGGTTGTCTAATGGTGTTTTGTATTTATTCAATTTCAGTTGTTTAAAATTAAAGTTTACTCAAATTATCTTGAAAATTAAAACTAAATATACTCTAAAAACTTGTGAAAATTTCTTTTAAAACGACCACACATTCAAATTTAAATATTTAGTTTTCAGTAATCTGCATTTATAACATATAACTTATTGATAATAATGCAGGGTGACCAAGGACCAGCAGGGGCACTGGGCAGTCAGGGATTGGCTGGCCCCAGAGGACCAATTGGAGCCCCTGGAGCTCCTGGAGAGGCCGGAAGACCCGTGAGTTGTTGTTGTAGTTGTTGTGGTTGTTGTTGGTGGTGGTTGTTAGTATTGTAGTTTTGGTGGTCTTGTAGTTTCTGTTGTTGCCAAGAATGTTGATAGTGATGTTGTTGTTGTGGTCAGAGATGAAGATGGCATTGTTGTTGTGACCAGGATCTTTAAAAGTGGTTTAGTCATAACTTTAGTTGTTGCATCATTATCATCACTTTTCAATCTTTTTCAGGGAGTTCCAGGAATTGACGGAAGCATCGGAGAGAGAGGAGACAGGGTAAGTGATGATGATGATGATGATGATGATGATGATGATGATGATGATGATAATGATGGTGATGATGATGATGATGGTGATGATGATGGTGATGATGATGATGATGGTGATGATGATGATGATGGTGATGATGATGATGAAGAAAATTGTGTAAAAACGGATACAAATAAAGTGTCTCTCTACTGCCACTACTAAAAAACTCCCATAACTATAACACTTTCCCCACTCAACAGGGAGACGCAGGAACGGCCGGAGCAGCTGGTGCAGTAGGAGCTGCAGGTCCAGCCGGAAGTCCAGGAGCGCCAGGAGCCGCTGGACCTAAAGGAGATGTGGTAAGTGGTAGTTGTAGTAGTGGTGGTTGGGGTAGTGGTAGTTGTAGTAGTGATAGTTGTGGTAGAGATAGTTGTGGTAGTCGTAGTAACTAAGGTGATGACTGTGATTTGGTAGGAATGTGGTATACATCAGTATTAGCATTTTCACCACCCTTTCACTTCTTTTCAACACCGATACAACATTCCACTTAACCGAAAATTCATCAAAACCACCAACAACTTCTACGTAACTATTTAACCATATACCCCTTCTGTTTATTATCCACTTACCATTAACCTTCCTGCCCCCTCCCTTTACACCCCACCTACCACACCAGGGAGTACCAGGACCGCAGGGCTACCCAGGAGAGTTTGGACCAAGGGGTCTGGCAGGACTTGCCGGCTTCACTGGACCATCGGGCAGATCTGGAGCTCCCGGAAAGAGGGTGGGTGGAGATGATGATGATTATGGTGATGGTTATGATGATGATGATGATGATGATGATGATGATGATGATGATGATGATGGTGATGATGGTGATGATGATGGTGATGATGATGATGATGCTGATGCTGATGATGATGGTGGTGGTGATGATAAAGAAAATTATGTCGAAAATAATTAGAATGATGATGATGATGATGATTACGAAGATAAGGATGATAATAGTGATGATAATGAGTATGAGTATGATGATGATAGTGAGAATTATGATGAGGTTCTTGTTGAAGATGAAGATGCTGATAGTAGTTTTGAAGGTACTGATGATGATAGTAATAATGACGTCACTGACAGGGACCCACTGGACCTGCCGGTGCCGCAGGACCTCAAGGCCAACAAGGAATTATCGTGAGTCTTATCATCACCAGCACCGTTTTCACCATCCCCACTATCATCACCACCACTATCATCATCATCATCATCATCACCACTACCACTATCACCACCACTATCATCATCACCACAATCATCACCACAATCATCACCATCATCATCACCACAATCATCACCACAATCATCACCACAATCATCATCATCATCATGGCAGGGAGCACAAGGAGAAACAGGTTTCCAGGGCAACCAGGGGTCAGTGGGGCAAGCTGGTCTGCCTGGACCCAGGGGAGAGGAGGGAGCCGCTGGAGAGGCTGGAGGAAAGGTGCGTTTGTGAGGGAGGTAGGCGAGGGAGGGGGAAGAGGTGAAGGTTGGATAGGGTTTGTGTGGAAGAGAGTGGGGAGAAGGAGGGAAGCATTTCACTATAATAGGATGAAGATTGTGATTATGCGTGTTGATATTAGTAGTATCATGATCATCGTCAACACCACACTCCAGGGAGAGCCTGGCTTGGCAGGACCTACTGGACTCACCGGACAAAGGGTTTGTTTTTCAATTAATAATAATAACAATAAAAACAATAAACTATTAATACAATGAATCCTATTTACAACAGAAAAAAAATGATAATAATAATAATAATAACGTCTATATAAGAATGTAACAAATAATAATCAATTATATTATTGAACTCTTGCAGGGAGAGCCTGGAGACCCAGGAGTGGACGGAGCAACTGGACCAAGTGGCCTTTTGGTGAGAGCCTCATTAGTCACCCAATTAAGCTTTTGATTGAAATTTAAAGTTATTTTAAAATATTTAAAATTAATTTTGATTACTTAATGAACAAATTAATGACATTTTTTCTTCTAATTATGTAGGGAGCTGCTGGAAAAGACGGCAAATCAGGTGACCAAGGCCCCCAAGGACCTGCTGGTGACCCTGGAGCGCCTGGAGGGCCTGGACCCAGAGGCAGAGATGTGAGTAGGGGCAGGGAGGGTTGTGGAAATAGTAGTTGGAATCATTATCAGCACTATTGTCTTTTTTATTATTATTTTTTCCATTATTATTATTACCTTCATCATCTTTATAATTGTTACTATCATCATCATTATCATCGTAACCATCTCCATCATCACCACCATCATCACCATCATTATCATCATCACCACCCCCTAGGGACCCAGTGGCAAGAAGGGTTTGACTGGCAAGAAGGGTCTGACAGGACCGCAAGGAGCAAGAGGCTCCGATGGAGAAGCTGGTGTGGATGGACCCAAGGGACCACAGGTGTGTGTGTGTGTGTTTGTGTTTGTGTGTGTGTGTGCGTGTGTGTGTGTGTGTGTGTGTGTGTGTGTGTGTGTGTGTGTGTGTGTGTGTGTGTGTGTGTGTGTGTGTGTGTGTGTGTGTGTGTGTGTGTGTGTGTGTGTGTGTGTGTGTGTGTGTGTGTGTGTGTGTGTATGGTAGCTCGAGGGTGTGGCTTTGGGGGTAGTTTAGGAGGGGGGAGACTTGAAGAGGGAGTTACATGGGGTTGCTTTAAAAGGGGGGTTGAGAAAGTGGTTCTTAGAGATGGTTTGTAGGAGTGGTTTAAAAGGGTGGTTCCAAATTTCGCTCGAAGGAAAGGGGGGTTCCAGTAGTTTTTTAATGCATGCACCTTGTTGGAGGAGTGTTGTTTAATAACTCCTCAAGAAAGCTGATTAAGATGGCATGGGTTTGTGACTTGGAAGCTTTAGTTTTGATCAACAACAAAAACCTTATTAATTATAATAAGAACTAAAATAATAATAATAACACCAACAATCGACAGGGACCAAGAGGAGAGAGAGGACCTCAGGGAGAAAGAGGTCCACAGGGAGACCAGGTAAAAACTTCAAATCCTATTTTTTTTTCACTTACTTTAAATAAATAAATTCATTTATTAATTAAGTGCTAAGCTTAATTAGAAATTGTTACAATTGATAAAACATTCAAACTCATTCCAAACATTCCCTCTTCTCTAAACACTCAATGTAATTACTACTTCAAATTTAATTTTCCATTACTATCCCAACAACCCTATTTTAATCTTTCCCTTCTCCCCTCTACCACTTATTCTCTCGACCACGCCAGGGAGTGGCTGGAGAGACCGGGTTGGACGGCAGGGATGGTCCCAAGGGACCCGATGGTGCCGCTGGACCAGCAGGACCCCAGGGAGCCACTGGAGAGAAGGTGAGGGGGTGGGAAAGATGTGGGAAAATTTTATGGAGAGAGGGAGGGAGCGAAATGCATTAAAGTTGAAACAACCACTACTACTTTCACAGCCACTTCAATCACCACTCTCAAGCCAGAAACAAAAACCATTCGAAAACTCAACAAAAACATCTTCTATAACTACTACGAACCCCTCATACACCCCTACAAAAAACCTTTACACCATCTCCATACACCCTCCCCGATTGAACACGACAGGGGCTCGACGGAGGCAAAGGCGACGTGGGAGCTAAAGGCCACCCAGGGCCAGCGGGAGAAAGGGGCAGTACTGGACCCGATGGTGAGGCTGGACCAGAAGGACCAAAGGGACTCGACGGTGAAGTTGGAGCCAGAGGAAGCCCTGGATTAGTGGTGCGTGTTTGATGAATCGTTTTTATTGTTGTTGTCTAAGTTCATGGATTGATTAAATTACTAATTTAGTGATTTAGTATTTAATTAACTGATTGATTGGTTCATTGATTTTTGTTTGAGTGAATACAAAAATTGCTAATTTAGTTTTTACTAAATGTTTTGGTGGCTATAAATATTTTAATTTATAGCTACAGCTGCGATAATGTTGAATGCAATTTTCGAAAAATTATTTTTTTACATTAATAAATAAATCTAATAAAATAACAATTATAAAACATTGTCTTTGTCCATTACACTCATATTCTAATCATGATCATCATCATCACCACTAGGGCTCCCCAGGACCCAAGGGTGGTCCAGGAGGACCGGGAGAACCAGGACCCAAGGTGAGAAATTAGTTGTAGTTGTAGTGGTGGTTCTAGCAGTCCTATTTTTGTTGTTGTTTTTGTAGCTGTTTTTGCTATTTTGGTCACCGCTGTGACTAAATTTGTTTACATGTTTTTTTCTTAAATTCTCTTATGTTGAATAAATTAATTTTAACTTTTACCCAATTTAAATATCATCATCAGTATCATCATTGAAAATTAAAACAATTGTAACGATATTAGCAACGTTATTAATGATTGGTGCATCTTTGCCCACAGGGACTGACTGGACCCAGAGGAAAGTCTGGAGTTGCTGGAGCTCCAGGAGAGGCGGTGAGTCATTGAGTGATGCATGAACCACTACTCTCTACCCACCTCCTTCCTCACCCCCATATACTCCATACCCACCCACTTTCTTGCCCGCCTTTCTTTTCTATACCCACCTATTCTCCTATTTCCCTTCCACCCTTCCTACATACCCTCCCACTCACTCATACACTCTCTTGCCACCCCATACCAACCCTTCTAACCAACCCCTACTAAGGGAGACGACGGTGAACCAGGACCCGATGGACCCTCAAGTTTTTCTGCTCTGAGGGGAGAGGCAGGAGATGCGGGAGAGAGTGGCCCAGCCGGAGAGGAGGGTGATGCTGGTGAGGAAGGACCCAAGGGACCCCCTGGTCAGACTGGTCTTCCCGGACCCGCAGTGAGTTGTTCAATCAATCAATCAATTTATTAATTTATATAGCACTTTTAGATAAATTCAAAAGCTGTTTTTGGGGAGTTTTTGATGTATTGAGTGGTAGTGATAAAGTTGTAGAGGGTTTGTGAAATGGTTTGAACTGCTGCTTTTATACTTTTAATGATAAAGTCATATGGTTTTTATAGAATGGTTAAAATTGTTGACTGATGTGGTTCGAGGTTTAATCGGGCGAGATCAATAATTTTATTGATTTTTTTAATGTTATTTTTTATAAAAAAACATACGTGTTTATACGTGGCACACAAAAAGAAAAATCTTTAAAAGTTCTACTGACCCACTTTTCTGCCACACCAGGGACCAACTGGAGAACCAGGTGCAAAGGGAGGACCAGGCGGCCCAGGACCTGTGGTGGGTGGTGACTTCAATATTAAAAACGCAAATGAATCACCCTCTTTTGACTGCTTCCTATCATGCATTAATCCTTCTCCCATTCACCACCACAGGGCTCACAAGGACCATCGGGTTTGAGGGGGTCTCGTGGAACGCCAGGACCCCGCGGAGAAATCGGAAAACCAGGCAAGGCTGGAGCGCCCGGAGTGCAAGGAGCCCAGGGAGAGGCAGGAACGGCTGGAAAGATCGGTGACCAGGGCTCCAAAGGACCCGTTGGTCCCGGTGGTCCCCCAGGACCCGCTGGACTTCCCGGCAAAGAAGGAACGAGGGTTAGTTGGAGATGGTGTGGTGAGATGCTATTATAAATTGAAATAGTGTCGGGATGGGAATGGGAGGGTGGAAGGTTTGATGTTTGAAGGTGATTGTGTGTAGAGTTGTGGAGGAGAGTGTGGTTCCTAGTGATAATTTAGCTAATTGAAAGATTAATGGTGATTATGTGTTTAAAATCTTTCGGTTAGACATTTCATAATGGTTGCGATGAAAAAAGTGAAAATATTGACAACACCTATAATGATAAGAATA
>OX030962.1:6023119-6070619 GCA_943735955.1 Piscicola geometra
GCGTGGGTCGAGTGAAAGTGTAGCGGAGGAAGAGGATGGGGTGGTTTGTAAAAAGTGTGGTTTTGGGTAATAAGGTAGTGTGTGGTTAGGATTGTGATGTGGAGTGTTGGAGGTTACATATACACACATATACACACACACACACGCACACACACAAACACATACATACACACAAACACACACACACACAGTACGAGGTTACTGACAGCAAAGAATCATGGTTCAGCGAGACGAAATCAGCCACACCAGTGAGTTTTGGCAAGATTTTATTATAATAATTATAAAGTGGAGTTGGTGAAGGGTGTTTCAAAGACGCTTTCATAATAAAGCAAACAATTTTAAATTATAGTGAATGCCAATATTTTTGCATACTTTAAAATAATAATAATAAACGTATGTGCGAATTAGTCAACTTAATCATTGAAGAACCGATGCAACAACAGCAACAAAACACCAAACACAAGAACAAAAAACCCCAGAAACAACAACAACAAATCGCAAAAACAAACCCCAGCAACGAAATCAACCCCAACTCATCCCTTCACCAACCAACTCACCCATCACCCTCCAACTCATTCCTTCACCCTCCAACTCATCCCTTCACCCCTCAACTCATCCCTTCACCCTCCAACTATCCCTTCACCCTCCAACTCATCCCTTCACCAACCAACTCACCCATCACCCTCCAACTCATTCCTTCACCCTCCAACTCATCCCTTCACCCCTCAACTCATCCCTTCACCCTCCAACTCATCCCTTCACCCTCCAACTCATCCCTTCACCAACCAACTCGCCAACAACCACCCACCACAGTTCTCCTACAAGAGCGACTTCTCACAACTGGTGCATCTTCAACTTCTCAGCGAGACAGCCACTCAGAGCGTCACCTACCTCTGCAAGGGCACCGTCGCTCACCTCGACGCAGCCACCGGAACCACCGACAAAACTCTCGCTTTTATGGCCTATGACGACACCATTTACAGCGAGACAGATTACAGTGTTAGCCTGGATGAATGCTCTGTGAGTGGGGAGTTGGTGTGGTTTTGGAAGATTAATAAATAATAATGATATTATTATTATTATATATATATAAATATGTGGTTTTTGAAGATTATGCTTGTGTAATGGTGAATGTAATAACTACTTGTGTGGTGCTTGTACATAGTCTCCCCCTCTTTCACTTCGACCACCACTTTAACCCCACTCTTCCACTACAACCACCACTCTTACCCCTCTCTTCCACTATAACCACCACTCTTACCCCTCTCTTCCACTACAACCACTACCATCAGACGAAGCCAACAGACGGCAAGACCACCTTCACGTTCAGCACTGGCGCCACCGAGAAACTGCCCATCACCGACCTAAGCACTTCCGGTGTCACGCTCAGCAGCGTATCTTACGGCGTGGAAGTGGGGCAAGTGTGCTTCTTGTGAGGTCAAGTCGTCCAACCAAGATGACCTTTTAGAATTTAATTTGTTCTCATTTGTCTTCCTCTAAAAGTTATATGGTATTCTGAGCAACTAAATATAATAAAGAGAAAGTGTGAGCGTTGTTAATGATTATATTTGAATTGAAATCAACTTTTATTATCAATGATTATTTGTCGAAATGGGTAGTGAAATAAAGCGTTTAACAAATGGGGTTTGGGCTTGTCTTCAGTTTGGATTCGAATGAAATACAATACCATTCTAGTGTTTGGCACCTGTTTTCAATGGTTGGATCTTAGTTGATTAAATCTACTTTTTTGAATATGTAGAAATCTAAATGGCTCGATTATAGGGTAATATCATAAGTGGATTCAGCAAATTTGGAAACGGAGCATAACATTTGAAAGATGAATTTTTCTCAAATAAGATACTGAATTCAGTCATTTCGATGAAGTCATGAATCAGTACTAACGTGTTGTCATTGTCATTGAGTTTTAATCGATATAAACTCATGCAAACAAAATCAATTAAATTAGTAGATTGGGGAATGAATACGCTAGAGAATTGGATTTCCATTAACGAGAGGATGAAAAATATTTATTATTTAGTACAGAAATTAAAAAAACTTTCAATCAATCAAACTTTAAATGTTGGAAGTATGAATAGTTATTGATTAAGGCAGAGTCAGCAAGAAAAATGAGAGCATTTGGAATAGATATGGAATTGATAGAATAGCTTAAAAGAATAGCTAGCGGTTTGACAATATTATAATTTGAAGCTTCTAATAATATTCAAATAGGGTCGTAAATATTTAAGTTAAACAATAATATGGAAATTAATCATTTTCAACTTTTTGAAAGTTAATGGGATGATATTTAAAAAGATAATAATGTTTTATTTCAAAAATGACTGATACTTATAAAAAAGGCACAAATATATTATAAATAGATAATGTTTATAACTATTAATGATTGAATGTGAATTTTTCTAATTTTTGAGAGCTATTTTAAAGATTAGAAATTAGTTTTGATTAAAAAAATACCAAATTTTATAATTTACTTTTGTGTAAACTGTAAAGCGTTGTGCAATAGGTTGTTATTGTCATAGATAACTGAAAAAACATGTAAAATTGTAGTTAATTGACTATCATAGTCACTATGTTTTGGGGCACTTTAAATCAGAATTATCTAAAGATCAAAGAAAATCACTAAAGTCGTTTTTAAGAACTTTATTGCACATAATTTAGATCTTAAAGTCGCCATTTATTTTTAAAAAAATATTTCAAAAGCATTTATAAACAAAAATTTTATAAATATTCTTAAAAAAGTTTTATTTTACTTTAGCATTTATTCATTCCTTTTCATTATTTAACTCATAATTGAAACTGGCTTTCTAGAATAAAATTTCAGTAGATTTTACACACAAAAAATAAATTAAATATTAAATTTGAAAAATTATCAACAGAATCAATACACGTTAACCATTAAAATTAATTACATGATTTTCTCAGACTATGGTTTACTTTTAAAATATTAATGAATTCTATATATAACTAGAAGGATGCTATTGGCTCTGGAAGGCTTAAATCCCTCCTTCTATCATATGTAGTGCGCCGATTTGAAAGGATACTCAGAAAGAATATAACCTCTTCTCTACCAAGCCACGTTTAAATTCATAGAATTTTTAACATTTAAATAACTTGTAGAATTAAAATAAAAGGAGCGTGAATGAAATATTATTTTATTTCAAAAAAATATATTTTCTTATTTTATATTTTTTTATCATAATTAGCTGAGAGATTATTTTTGCCGCACCGTCTGGGAGTTTTAAGTGCGTTGGTTTGCCAGACGAGAAAGATATCCATTATACAAGCATCACAGAGCACCTCACACCGGAATCAATTGTCTGGGTTGCAGTAGTAGTGGCAACTGTATGACAGCTTCCTGCAGACGCCATGGCCACCGCCACCACGAGCGACAACTCCGCGCACTTGAGTTGCGAGGAGTTGGAGTGCATGGAGGAGATGGACGATGATGGCGACCTGATTTGGAGCGGCTGTGATAACATCTGGAGCGATAATAAAGAGTCAGCGAGGCTGGCCTCTCGTTGCAGCAGCAGCAGCGGCTGCTTCAGCAGTTTCCACAGTCCCGACTCGCAACTGGCGCCCAGAAGGGCAGGCGAAGACTTTGTGATCTGCAACGACCACCGGGTGCTGCTGCAACTGCTACAGAGGGAGCACAAGAGAACCACTACGTCACATTTCCAGGAGGATATCAAACCGTACATGCGCAAGATGGTCGCCAACTGGATGCTTGATGTGAGTGGGAGGTGTTGGGATGGTGGATGGAGTGATGGATTGTGGATTGATGGGGATGGTGGTTTAGGGGTGAGGTGAAGGTTAGCCAGATGGGGATATGAAGGTTGGTTGGCAGGGTTGATCCATGTTTACGAGGATCTCAAGGGCAAATGTGCTGTGGAGGTTCTGGCAAGGTGACATTCAGGAGCTCTATATCTTCTATATGTATGTTAATCTGTTGGGCCATGGCTGATCATCATCATCATCATCTCCTGGTTTTTTTTAAACAGGCCAACTTTTCCTCTCCCGAGGGTGGGGCCTGTCTGAAAAGTCTCAATCTCTCCCTCCACTTCTTTCTATCATGGGCATCAGTGCTGCGTGCCCCAGGTATTTGAGGTCTTTCTGTACCACTTCTTCCCACGTCTTCTTTGGCCTGCCAGGTCGTTTCGTTCCAGAAACCTCCATTCTTCTAACCTTGTTGATCCATCCAACACCACGTTCCACATGCCCAAACCACCTCATTCTTTTCGTTTGCAGTACAGCACCAATATCCTGGATTTCCATCATTTTTTGGAGCTCATCTGAACTGATGAGATCTTTTGATTTGATGTTGCACATCCAACGGATCATGGCCCGGTCGTTGCGTTGAAGGCGGTTGATTGTTTCTGTGGTGACAGCCCAAGTCTCAGAGGCGTGTAACATTGTACTCCTCACACATGAGGTGTACACACGACTTCTGGTTGGAAGTGGAAGGTGTCTGTTTGTCAGTAGAGGAAGAAGTTGACGAAATTTTCCCCACGCACACTTGCATCGGGTTATGTGCATGGGGGAAAATTTCGTCAACTTCTTGCTGAGTGGGAAAGAAAAGGGGGGCAGGTTTAAATATATAGTTTAGAAGCTGATTTTGGAGAATTGGTGGGAAAAAGTAAACTCATTATAGGAGGTGGGAAGAAATTAAATCTTGATATAACTGAACTGGATACAAATGGATGGTAGAAGAGAAGATTGGGTAATTCTTGTTTTTTAACAGTTGTTGCTTCATCTGAGAAAGTCTTTACCATTCCAGTCAACAATCCCCCCTCATTAATCGCACACTGCCAGTGACATTTGACATCACTGCCACCATATTACTTACAACCACATTACCTTCAACCAAGCCACACTACATACCTCACAACCACATTACCTACAACCAAGCCAAACTACATACCTCAAAACCACATTACCTACAGCCAAGCCACACTACCTTCTCACAAAGCGACACCACACACCACAAACACCACCCAAAAATCAGGTGTGTACAGAACAGGACTGTGACGAAGGTGTCTTCCTTCTTTCCATCTCACTCCTCAACCGATTCCTCTATTGCACGCACATTAAGCGAACACACCTGCAACTGATGGCCGCCGTCTGCATGTTCATCGCCTCCAAGTGCAAGCAGGCGTTCTTCCTCACGCCCGATAAACTGGTCGCCTACACCGACTTTTCCATTACCAAAGAAGACTTGTTGGTTAGTGGTTGGGTGGTTATGGTGGGGGTGATTGGGATGGTTCGCATAAAGATGAGGTTGATATTGATCGCATAAAGATGAGGTTGATATTGATGACTGGAGGCGGTGGTTTTGAGGGGGATGGTGTGGTAGTGTTTGTGGGGA
This sequence comes from Piscicola geometra, assembly GCA_943735955.1. Lineage (NCBI taxonomy): Eukaryota > Metazoa > Annelida > Clitellata > Hirudinida > Piscicolidae > Piscicola > Piscicola geometra. The sequence goes on from OX030962.1 coordinate 6,028,500, forward strand.
TAATGAGGCGGGGGGTGGAAAGTGAGGAGGGGTGGGGTCTACTAGTTTCAGATGTGAAGGACTCAGGGACTTTATAATTAGGACACCAGGGAGGCATGAAGCATGCAGTGGTTTCAATGCTTGGTGTTACTTTTTTTCTTTGTGGTATCAGTACTTGTTGTTGTTGTTGGTTATCAGTGATTGTTGCTTGTTGTTGTTTTTGGATATTAGTGCATTTTTAATATGTTGGTTTGTGAAAGATTCTGATGATGTTTTGGTGATCTTGAGTGCTGTAAGACAGTTGTGTGAGATATGTGCAACTGAAGATGGTTGTGGTTGCGTTTGTTGTTTTTAGATTTGAAGGTTGAAGAGGTGGAATTGTGAGGCTTAATGGGGTATTGATAGTGATGGTTGTAAAGCAATTCGTGTGTGTTCTAACACATGAGAGATAGTGTGTTTGGTAGTGTGGAGTGTGTGCTTGCATAATTTCTGGAAAAAACACACATAAAGGCCAATGTACATGAAATGTTCATACAATTGCTACACACAAAACACATGTCCACCACTTATTTCAAGGATAATTATAGGAAGTCTGGAACATAAGAAAAATACATCTGCACACACACAAACACATAAACTTACATAAACATGTACATACACACAAACAATTTCCAGACATATAAAGACCCTTATAACAAAATAGAAAGTTCTATTAAATACTCATTAACATGTAGGTCATAAATTAATATACAAATATAAATTGGCACACACACACACACATACAGACAAATAAATAATAAAAACAAAGCACTCCAAGAACACACACAAACAAATATACAAATATGTTACAATAATTTTTCAACAACTAAACAAAATGACAAAAGCTTCAACAAGACAATTCTAGAACACACACACACACACAAACATACACACATGCGAATTTTAATACACACACACGCACATAAACACGCAAAATGCCAATACACATACACACACTCACACAAAGTCCGCTTATGCTGATGCTAGGAAGTGCTATAGCTGTGTGAATGCTGACCAGGCACATAGCTATGGATGTGTGCGTCTGTGTGTGTGTGTGTGTGTGTGTAATTGTGTGTGTGTGTGTGTGTGTGTGAGTGACCCACGATTTCTCCAGGGATGGAAGTCAGTAGATTGACCCTTTTAGCTTCAGTCCTATCATTTCCAATTGGATCTAACACTTCATCCATCCATTACCTACATCCATCCATCCATTTCCCCCATCCATCTATCACCTCCAAATGCACCCTATCCCTTTTCAATGAAATGTTCATTAAAAAAATATAATTAAAACTAAGAATTAAAGCGCCACCATGCCACACAAGCATCAGACCTCAACCACACTGGGATCTTCTGTTATCCTTGCACATAAGTCTTCTCATCCAAAAGGATTATCTCAAGAGATGGATGTGTGCTGCAGAGGTTATCCAACTGTAGCATCCACCGAACTCTAACATTTAGTGGGATCAAGTTGGGTCGATGGGTCGAAAGATGGATGAATGTTTGAGTGGATTGTTGGGAAGGTGGATGGAAGGATGAGTGAATAGCTGTAAAGATAAATGAATGAATGAATGGATTGCTGGAAGAAATGTGAATGATTGGGTGAATGACTCAATGGATGAGTGGATGAATGGATAACTGGAAAGATGGATGTATGATTAGGTGAATGGCTTGAAAGATGGATGACTGAATAAGTGAATAGCTGAAAAGATGGAATTACCGATGAATAGTTAAGTGGCTAACTGGAAAGGTGTATGCATGAATGAGTGACTGGAAATATGTATGACTGAATGAGTGAATGGTTGGAAAGATGGGTTGAAGGATGAGTGAATGGTTGGAAAGATGGGTTGAAGGATGAGTGAATGGTTGGAAAGATGGATTGAAGGATGAGTGAATGAGTTCTAAAAGGATTTAATCCTGGAGAAATGGCAGTATGAAGGGTTGAAAGTTGTAGAGGGGCAAGGGTGGATTAGATTAGGGAAGATTAGGTGTGGGTTGGAGTTGATTAGTGTGGGTGCTTGTCATTTTTATTGACCAGTTGTCTTATGCAAGATCTTTTAAGATGGGCCAAAGATTAACTAACTAGTAAAGTAAAACTTAAATTTGTTATAATTTTATTTTTATTAATTTTAATTAATAGTTATAATTAATTAAAAGATATGATCATAAGACAAAATGGAAGGGTGGAAAGATGGATGATGGTGTGAAGGAAGGCACAGCATGCATCATTTCTTCTGTAACACCCACTTCCTCAGTCTTCCTGTTGTGCTGCAACAAAGAAACTACTACTACTATCACTATCACTACTACTATCACTAACACTACTATCACTACTACTACTACTACTACTACTAATACTACTACTACTACTACTACTACTATTACTACCATCACTATCTTTTATGTGTTTTAGATACTACATAAACATGTTAATGTCTACTTCTTGAAGAAAGATTATGCACACACACATACATACTCAAACAACAACACACACTAGAAACACACGCGCACACACAACAACTCCACATTTCCATGCACTCACATACAATGTTATCACACTAGAAATACAGTAACAGTTTGTGCGCGCATACACACACATTGATGCAATGATCCACGAAAGATACAAACACATACACAATGTATATTACACATACTACGTAGTGATGGTGTTAGTGAGAAGCAATATAATGTACTAGAGTTGTGACACTCACAAAACACATACAAACAATATCCACACACATACACACACACATACAAACAATATCCACACATACACACACACATACAAACAATATCCACACACATACACACACACACACACACATACATAAAGATATTTTTTGGCTGACGTCATTCTAGTTAACCAATTAAACACCAATCAACCAATTTAAGAACCAGTTAGTAACTAAATAAGCGTTTAAATGAGAAGCCATCATCAAATCAATCAACAGCGTCCGTTCTTTTCTAACTTTTCTTCTACAATTACAAAGCCACAAATCCATTTTCATCCATCACCATCCATCATTAATCCACCCTCATGCATCACCATCCATCATTAATCCACCCTCATGCATCACCATCCATCAACAATCCATCCATCACAAATCATTTACATCCCCAATTCATCACCAACCATTCAATTAATTCCATTTTTTTCCTAACCATTTAAAAATGTTCACCTACTTTAAATCTTTGAAGAAATTAAAGCGCTTCACAATATATGGAAAATAATTTAATATGTGAATTAAAATTGGCATAAATTTTAAGATGAACGCCACTTTTTTGTGTTTGTGAGTTGTGGAAGGAAGAAGCATTGGTGCAACTAACAACTGCAGCTCTTCCATTCTGAGTCATGGAACTACAATGCATGTCGATGACAATGGCATGTGTGTTTGTGGGTATGTGTGTGTGTGTGAGGGCATGTGTGTGTGTGTGTGTGTGTGAGGGCATGTGTGTTGTGTGTGTGTGTGTGGGTGTCTGTGTGTGTGTGGGTGTGTTTGTATGTGTGCATCCTATAGAGACTACTAGAGGAAAAAGACAGGATAAAATAAGATTTTGTTCACTACATCAAAAAAAAACACACACACACACACACACACACACACACACACACACACACACACACACACACACACACACACACACAAGCACACACACAAGCACAAACAAACCCCAACAGGAGTGGGAGATGGTAGTGGTTCAATCCCTAAATTGGGACACTTGTGACGTCACGAGCAACGACTACCTGAGTCCGCTACTGCACCAACTGCCGCTGCAACTACCACCGCCACAACGACATGACGTCATCAAGCATGCACAGACGTTCGCTTGTCTTGCCGCTACTGGTTGGTGGGTTGGTTGATGTTTTGGGGGGAGGTGGGTTGGTTGATGTTTTGGGGGGGGGTGGGTTGGTTGATGATTTGGGGGGGGGGTGGGTTGGTTGATGTTTCGGGGGGAGGTGGGCTTGTTTCAGAGAGTTGTATTTTACCATTTCTGCGGATGGGTGATCCACATGCTGAATAACTTTTTATATTTTCTCTTCCTATCAGTCACCCAACTTCAATCAATCGCCAAAATATTGATTACCTCTTAACCACCCACATCGCACCCCTTAGCCACCCACATCGCACCCCTTAGCCACCCACATCGCACCTCTTAACCACCCACATCGCACCTCTCAACCACCCCCACCCCTACTACAACGCCACTCTACCACCCATACAGAAGACCTTTCGACAGTCTACCCAGCCTCAGTACTGGCTTCGGCTTGTCTTTGCCTCTCAATCGAACACCTCTGTCTCCAACACTCACTCACCCTCCTCCACCAGGCCACCAATATCGACGTGGTTGGTAGGGGGCGGGCTGGTGGGTGGATTGGTGGGGTTGGGGAGTTGTTGGTTTGGTAAAAGTGGTTTGGTAGGGGTGGGTTAGTGGTTGGTTAGTGGGTAGGAGGGGTTGTTGGGATTATGGTTGGGGCTGGCAAGGCGGGTTTTATGGTTGGATGGGATTAGATGTAGGTTTAAATCGAGAATCTTTGGCATGGGGTTAGTGGTTGAGGTTGGTTGTGTAAATGGGAAGATATTCTGTAGGAAGGAGAGTCACTATCACCATCATCATCACTTCTATCATAATCATCACTACCATCATCAATATCTTCATCATCACTACCATCATCAACATCCTCATCACCACCACCACCATAACTTCTATCATAATCACCACCACCATCATCATCATCACCACCACCACTCCAGGAGCGCATCAGGTCTTGTCGGGCCGAGATCGAGGTGGTGTGCAAAGACACCCTTCTCTCCAGCCAATCAGGTCATCATCATGACGTCACAGAAACCTCAACCAATAAGAATTCGTATCTGATGACCGATGACCCAGTTTCCTCACTGTGCATAGCCAATGACGTTCTAGAAATATCTCTAGTTTGATTGGATGGTTGAGCTTATCGAAGGGTGTGATTGGTGTGGAATGGGGTCAGGGTAAGATACTTCATTGTTGAATGGGATTAGAGGGGGGTGAAGCTGTTATGAATGTATAAAGTTTAAAGTTGCTATTTTACAATTAATTATTTACTATTATAATTATTAATATTTCCTTTTTTATTACTTTATTCAGTTTTTTGGATACGTTTACCGACCCCTAATTAAACGTATTTTTGTGGTTTTCACAAAAGTCGATCTTTTTTGTTAGGACTCCTTCGTTGCAACTCTTTGTATTATTGTTGTCTCTGTTTGTATATAACGACAGTTTTTCCAACTTTTCAAAAAAGATTAAATGGGTTTTTGAAATTATTATAATTATCTTTATTATTATTTATTTATTGCTCTTCCGACATCATCATTTTTTGTTTTCTGGGTGGGTGTATTTGCTAAAAGTGCTTTTGAATTATAATATAGTGTAATTATATTTATACTCATTTTCCATTTAAATCTTCTTAAACTTTGTGAGTCACCCGTCATCAGCACTATCGATAATATCAAACCTGTATTGCTATTTTTATATTTTATTATTTTTATTTTTTATATTTATCAACAATACCACAATATCCTCTACCGTTTCAAATGATTTTTAAAATGGCCTGGCCATCTTTTCCTGCCATAGCGACAAATTCAAATGGCTTTGACCCAAAACCGCCGTTGAGACATTTCCATTAATTTATTATTATTATTATTATATTATGCGAATCATTATCATCACCGTTTCTACAAACGCGCCACTGTGAAGTAAACCGATTCTAGTCCTCAAACCACCATCACTTCGCCACCCCTCTTCACAAGCACTTCATTTTTAACGTTCAATTCTACTAACTCTTCTGATCAATCATCCCGACCAACTATCCTAAACAACCATCCTCACCAACCATCCTAAACAACCATCCTAAACAACCATCCTAACCAACCATCCTAAACAACCATCCTAACCAACCATCCTAAACAACCATCCTAACCAACCATCCTAACCAACCATCCTAACCAACCATCCTAACCAACTATCCTAAACAACCATCCTAACCAACTATCCTAACCAACCATCCTAACCAACCATCCTAACCAACCATCCTAAACAACCATCCTAACCAACCATCCTAACCAACCATCCTAAACAACCATCCTAACCAACTATCCTAACCAACCATCCTAAACAACCATCCTAACCAACCATCCTAACCAACCATCCTAACCAACCATCCTAACCAACCATCCTAACCAACCATCCTAACCAACCAACCTAATCATTATATACGTATAAATTGACCTCATGAGTATTTTTATAGGGTTTAATATTTGAGTATTTCTATCACTTGGCTTCCTATGCACATCTCTTTAAAAAACTATTTTCAAATTAAATATTATTTTTAACGCAGTATTATTTGTTTAATAATTTTTTTCTTACCGCTATTAATTTTTCCTTATTTTAATTATTTCATTTTTTACATTTACCATTGTAATTTTGTGTAATTAACATTTTTATTTACCTATATTTATTTTTATTATTAATTATATTCATAACTATTGTTTATGATTATTTTATTACAAATTGTTGATTGCTATTACATTTACATCACGCCAATAACTACTTGGTCCGCCTGTCAAATTCTTCTTCCTTTTCCTCCAATCAGACTCCATCACCACTACCACCACCACTACCACCACTACCACCACCACCACTACCATCACTACCACCACCACCACTACCACCACTACCACCACCACCACTACCATCACTACCACCACCACCACTACCACCACCACCACTACCACCACCACCACTACTATAAGGTCAACACAAACAAGGTCACACCCACCTTTAGTCTTTCCCACCAAAGTATTCACTCCAAAATTGAGACATGTCGTTCAAGAAATCATCATCATCATCGTCGTCGTCTTCATCAACATCCTCATCATCATCAACAACATCATCGTCGTCTTCTTCATCGTTACTTTGAATAAATATTAGGAATCTTGCAGAGTTGCTTGTGCTTTAGTATCTCATTCATCCACCATCCATTCATCCACCATCCATTCATCCACCATACAATCATCATCTATTCATCCACCATCCATTCATCCACCATCCATACAATCACCATCCATTCATCCACCATCCATTCATGCATCATCCATTCATCCACCATACAATCATCATCTATTCATTCACCATTCATTTATCATCAATTTTTCTGCTAGCCATTAATCCATGATTCACCCCGCATTGATTCAATCGATTTATTCACCTATTCGATCTTTTTACAAGCGCATTCTTCCTTCTCCCATTGAGACCCAGCACAAAATGGGGCTTTAGGATGGTCTGTATTGAGCACTGTGTTCTTTATTAATTAGAAATCATTATATTTATTATGCGCTCGATATTATTTATTATTAAATACTAGAAATAATATTTAACAATATGTAGGTATGAATGAGATTTAATTATTTTTTTCATGTTTCCTTTTTCAAAGTTTATTATTACATATGACTTATGAAAATGTTACAAAGGTGATGTGTATTCAACTTCAAAAGGACTTAAAATACAAATGTATTTAACTTCATTAGGTCCTTATATAAAGCTAATACACACTCCTTTCCCGTGTTCCACTTCCAAAAACACTAAAATTGAAATTGCGTTCAAATCATTTCACAGTTTTCAGATTACTCCAATAAAGGTCCCTAAAAGCGTGTTTAAAAGTATTTTTTTTCGAAATATTAATAATTTTAAATTCTTTAAAATTTTTAATTTCCAATTAAATTGTTTCATTATTTCTCAAATTAGTTTCTGTGATGAGGTTTTAGTTGCGGTGTGTTGGCATCGTTTTTTGAAATCGATTTACCCATCTAGACTTATCACTTATTATTCAAACGGTCACGCGTGAAAATTTTACTTTTCTCCAATAGAGTGATAAACACGAAAATTATCCACAGTTTAAATTATTCATTTATGAATAATTAAATATTACAATTTTTTAGATATATATATATATATATATTATAAATAATATCTCTAAGTTGAACAAAATTGTTAAAGAATCTATAAGTTGTTCTAACGGCACTGTATTCTCGATTCAATGCTTCACTATTCTTTGCCTCTCCCTTGCCCCTGTGTTTGCACCGTGTTCATCTGAAGCTTCTATAAGTTATAACACGTAACTTCATATAAAAAATAAATAGTAATTCTTAAATCAATCGGCATTTCTTAAAACTAATATAAAATATGCCTGATCAATACATTAGAAATGTTGATATATCTTTTCATAGTAGTTGATATTTTAGCACATAATAATGTTTACGATTGAATTTAGGAAATATAATGTTAAACAAAGATTATAGAAAAATAATGTTGAACATATATTTTGGCAAAATAATTTTTTCGAAATATAGCAAAATAATGTTGAAAAAACATTTTAACATAAATAAATGTTAAACAAATATTATAGCAAAATGATGTTGAAAATAGGAAAGATAAGTTCAAACAGATATTCTATCATTAACAATAATTAATATCATTAACAAATGTTAATATCACTAACAATAATTAATATCATTAACAAATGTTAATATCATTAACAAATGTTAATATCACTAACAAATGTTAGCGGTTCGTTCGTGGTGGTCGCCTTCGTTCATTACCTCACCCTGTGTGCCCTATGGCTGATTGGCTGTTGATCAGTCTCCGTCAGCCAATGAAACATCTTCCTTTGTAGCCAACTCATTAAATATTCATGACTTTTTGGAAAATTGTGAAAAATTATAGAGATGTTCCATTCTTTTGATGTGTAAAAATTGTGGTAAAATTTTAGTAGATTAGCAGAAAAAAACGTAATATAGAAATTATAATTCAAATTATTATTGCTGTTGCTTCAGTCAAATTTCTCGTTTTTTCCTTAAATATTCGCATCTATAAAACCCTGCTTTCTAGCGTCAAATTAGACTTTTACTCAGCGATGTGCTATAAGACGCGTTTGATGAGAAATTCTGATTGAAAAAAGTGATTAATTCATCTTAAAAATTTGGTTTTGTGTTCTTGGTTGTGGTTTTGCTATTCTAGGGTTCGTTTCATGCGATAATCAGGGTTGCTTGGGAAGATATATTCCTAATTTTTTAATTATTTGTAGTTTTTTGTCTTAATTAAGTTATCTTTTCAAATTGTTTGATCTTTCAGCTGATTAATGTTTTGACCTATTGTGGGTATATACCGCTATATATCAATCGATATAGTTATTATACATATTTAATAACTGAATTGTCGTATAAAATGGCCTGTGTGCTGTAGTGTATTCTTGATATAGTTAGAGTATTTAAACAATTTAAATACATAGTTATGGTATTTTCAATACATAGTTATGGTATTTTAAATACATGAACATGGCTTTCATTTGACTACTTAGCATCATTGATTTTCTAGTTAGCTGTTTGGTGACTTAGCTACTTAATGACCAAATAACTCCATTTTTAAAGCTTGAAACTGCATCATTTGTAACGTTTCACCTTGCAATCACCCTTTTACTCGTGTAGTAGTATTAGTATTAGTAGTAGTAGTAGTAGTAGTAGTAGTAGTAGTAGTAGTAGTAGTAGTAGTAGTAGTAGTAGTAGTAGTAGTAGTAGTAGTAGTAGTAGTAGTAGTAGTAGTAGTAGTAGTAGTAGTAGTAGTAGTAGTAGTAGTAGTAGTAGTAGTAGTAGTAGTAGTAGTAGTAGTAGTAGTAGTAGTAGTAGTAGTAGTAGTAGTAGTAGTAGTAGTAGTAGTAGTAGTAGTAGTAGTAGTAGTAGTAGTAGTAGTAGTAGTAGTAGTAGTAGTAGTAGTAGTAGTAAGAGCAGTACTATTGGTTCTTGTAGTGCTATTAAAAATATTAATAACGTTTTTATTAGTATCATTATTAGGTATTATAGCGAGATGGCAGTCTAACTACTCGCGAGTTCTTTAAATTTCGAAGTAAATTCATTTAATCCCATAAAAATGTTAATTAACTCATCCTATTATCTCCTTATCCTTTCTTTCATTCTCTGAGCTTTCATTTCAAAAGCTTCTTCATCCCTCTTTCGATCCTTTTCCTGCTTCATCTATATAGAAAAGTTTAATTTTGATGGTGTTTAAAATAATTAACACAGAATATGACGGGTTTTTAATCATAATTTAAATAAAGATAATTTTAATTTTTTGTTTTATTCTTTCATACTATCAATTTGTGAAAAAATTTTCAAATATATATGAAATATATCAGAATATTAAGTACAAGTTACCTTATTAGAATTAACTTACTTTATTATCCATATAAAATGTACTTAATGTGCTATATATTTTATTATTTTGTATTGCATTGCTGTCTAATGCCTCAACATTTTGAAAACTGTTTTTTTATATAAATTTTTATTTTCAAGTTTTACATTAACGAAAATTTCATAATATTCTCATATTTTTGGAAAAACATTATTTAGTATTGAAGGTGTGGGCCTCGTAATTTGTAAACCATTAGACCGTTTATTATAACTATTTTAGTTTGTATAAACTTTATACTATAAAACTAGTTCAGTGGTTTCAAATTAGTTAGCCCATCAAAACTATTTCTTCCACTTAATGCACCCCTTCAATTCTCTTTCTCCCAGTGTTACTTCATCGTAATGTTGGCTATCGTAGTGCGTATTGTCTATAGATATGGAATAAAATGAAAACAGTGTTTAATATGAAAAAGGAATTTAAAAAGTTATTACTCTTAATTTCGGCTGTTCCCATTAATGGCTACCAGAGCCAACCATTTTCTACAGTGCTTTTCATAGACCAATACTGTTTCTCGCTTATGCTAACCTCTTTTCTTCGCCTGCCTTCCACTACATTTTTCTATATTTATAGTGTGTGACTGGTTACTTTTATGATACAAGTTTTATCCCTATGTAATTGCCACTACTTGCCAATCTCCTTTCTTGAAGACAAAAATCAACACATTTTTTTTTAACTTTCTAGCATTCTTTCCCTTCAATAATCTCATTGAACAGTTTTTTCCAGAATTCTCTCAAACTAGAAAAAAAATTCGTCTGCTTTCCAAAGAAAAATTTAGATTCGGTAGGAACATATATATATAGTATATGGGTTATTGAGCACTGTGTTCTTTATTAATTAGAAATCATTATATTTATTATGCGCTCGATATTATTTATTATTAAATACTAGAAATAATATTTAACAATATATAGGTATGAATGAGATTTACTTATTTTTTTCATGTTTCCTTTTTCAAAGTTTATTATTACATATGACTTATGAAAATGTTACAAAGGTGATGTGTATTCAACTTCAAAAGGACTTAAAATACAAATGTATTTAACTTCATTAGGTCCTTATATAAAGCTAATACACACTCCTTTCCCGTGTTCCACTTCCAAAAACACTAAAATTGAAATTGCGTTCAAATCATTTCACAGTTTTCAGATTACTCCAATAAAGGTCCCTAAAAGCGTGTTTAAAAGTATTTTTTTTCGAAATATTAATAATTTTAAATTCTTTAAAATTTTTAATTTCCAATTAAATTGTTTCATTATTTCTCAAATTAGTTTCTGTGATGAGGTTTTAGTTGCGGTGTGTTGGCATCGTTTTTTGAAATCGATTTACCCATCTAGACTTATCACTTATTATTCAAACGGTCACGCGTGAAAATTTTACTTTTCTCCAATAGAGTGATAAACACGAAAATTATCCACAGTTTAAATTATTCATTTATGAATAATTAAATATTACAATTTTTTAGATATATATATATATATATATTATAAATAATATCTCTAAGTTGAACAAAATTGTTAAAGAATCTATAAGTTGTTCTAACGGCACTGTATTCTCGATTCAATGCTTCACTATTCTTTGCCTCTCCCTTGCCCCTGTGTTTGCACCGTGTTCATCTGAAGCTTCTATAAGTTATAACACGTAACTTCATATAAAAAATAAATAGTAATTCTTAAATCAATCGGCATTTCTTAAAACTAATATAAAATATGCCTGATCAATACATTAGAAATGTTGATATATCTTTTCATAGTAGTTGATATTTTAGCACATAATAATGTTTACGATTGAATTTAGGAAATATAATGTTAAACAAAGATTATAGAAAAATAATGTTGAACATATATTTTGGCAAAATAATTTTTTCGAAATATAGCAAAATAATGTTGAAAAAACATTTTAACATAAATAAATGTTAAACAAATATTATAGCAAAATGATGTTGAAAATAGGAAAGATAAGTTCAAACAGATATTCTATCATTAACAATAATTAATATCATTAACAAATGTTAATATCACTAACAATAATTAATATCATTAACAAATGTTAATATCATTAACAAATGTTAATATCATTAACAAATGTTAATATCACTAACAAATGTTAGCGGTTCGTTCGTGGTGGTCGCCTTCGTTCATTACCTCACCCTGTGTGCCCTATGGCTGATTGGCTGTTGATCAGTCTCCGTCAGCCAATGAAACATCTTCCTTTGTAGCCAACTCATTAAATATTCATGACTTTTTGGAAAATTGTGAAAAATTATAGAGATGTTCCATTCTTTTGATGTGTAAAAATTGTGGTAAAATTTTAGTAGATTAGCAGAAAAAAACGTAATATAGAAATTATAATTCAAATTATTATTGCTGTTGCTTCAGTCAAATTTCTCGTTTTTTCCTTAAATATTCGCATCTATAAAACCCTGCTTTCTAGCGTCAAATTAGACTTTTACTCAGCGATGTGCTATAAGACGCGTTTGATGAGAAATTCTGATTGAAAAAAGTGATTAATTCATCTTAAAAATTTGGTTTTGTGTTCTTGGTTGTGGTTTTGCTATTCTAGGGTTCGTTTCATGCGATAATCAGGGTTGCTTGGGAAGATATATTCCTAATTTTTTAATTATTTGTAGTTTTTTGTCTTAATTAAGTTATCTTTTCAAATTGTTTGATCTTTCAGCTGATTAATGTTTTGACCTATTGTGGGTATATACCGCTATATATCAATCGATATAGTTATTATACATATTTAATAACTGAATTGTCGTATAAAATGGCCTGTGTGCTGTAGTGTATTCTTGATATAGTTAGAGTATTTAAACAATTTAAATACATAGTTATGGTATTTTCAATACATAGTTATGGTATTTTAAATACATGAACATGGCTTTCATTTGACTACTTAGCATCATTGATTTTCTAGTTAGCTGTTTGGTGACTTAGCTACTTAATGACCAAATAACTCCATTTTTAAAGCTTGAAACTGCATCATTTGTAACGTTTCACCTTGCAATCACCCTTTTACTCGTGTAGTAGTATTAGTATTAGTAGTAGTAGTAGTAGTAGTAGTAGTAGTAGTAGTAGTAGTAGTAGTAGTAGTAGTAGTAGTAGTAGTAGTAGTAGTAGTAGTAGTAGTAGTAGTAGTAGTAGTAGTAGTAGTAGTAGTAGTAGTAGTAGTAGTAGTAGTAGTAGTAGTAGTAGTAGTAGTAGTAGTAGTAGTAGTAGTAGTAGTAGTAGTAGTAGTAGTAGTAGTAGTAGTAGTAGTAGTAGTAGTAGTAGTAGTAGTATTAATAGTAGAAGTAGTAGTAGTAGTAGTAAGAGCAGTACTATTGGTTCTTGTAGTGCTATTAAAAATATTAATAACGTTTTTATTAGTATCATTATTAGGTATTATAGCGAGATGGCAGTCTAACTACTCGCGAGTTCTTTAAATTTCGAAGTAAATTCATTTAATCCCATAAAAATGTTAATTAACTCATCCTATTATCTCCTTATCCTTTCTTTCATTCTCTGAGCTTTCATTTCAAAAGCTTCTTCATCCCTCTTTCGATCCTTTTCCTGCTTCATCTATATAGAAAAGTTTAATTTTGATGGTGTTTAAAATAATTAACACAGAATATGACGGGTTTTTAATCATAATTTAAATAAAGATAATTTTAATTTTTTGTTTTATTCTTTCATACTATCAATTTGTGAAAAAATTTTCAAATATATATGAAATATATCAGAATATTAAGTACAAGTTACTTTATTAGAATTAACTTACTTTATTATCCATATAAAATGTACTTAATGTGCTATATATTTTATTATTTTGTATTGCATTGCTGTCTAATGCCTCAACATTTTGAAAACTGTTTTTTTATATAAATTTTTATTTTCAAGTTTTACATTAACGAAAATTTCATAATATTCTCATATTTTTGGAAAAACATTATTTAGTATTGAAGGTGTGGGCCTCGTAATTTGTAAACCATTAGACCGTTTATTATAACTATTTTAGTTTGTATAAACTTTATACTATAAAACTAGTTCAGTGGTTTCAAATTAGTTAGCCCATCAAAACTATTTCTTCCACTTAATGCACCCCTTCAATTCTCTTTCTCCCAGTGTTACTTCATCGTAATGTTGGCTATCGTAGTGCGTATTGTCTATAGATATGGAATAAAATGAAAACAGTGTTTAATATGAAAAAGGAATTTAAAAAGTTATTACTCTTAATTTCGGCTGTTCCCATTAATGGCTACCAGAGCCAACCATTTTCTACAGTGCTTTTCATAGACCAATACTGTTTCTCGCTTATGCTAACCTCTTTTCTTCGCCTGCCTTCCACTACATTTTTCTATATTTATAGTGTGTGACTGGTTACTTTTATGATACAAGTTTTATCCCTATGTAATTGCCACTACTTGCCAATCTCCTTTCTTGAAGACAAAAATCAACACATTTTTTTTTAACTTTCTAGCATTCTTTCCCTTCAATAATCTCATTGAACAGTTTTTTCCAGAATTCTCTCAAACTAGAAAAAAAATTCGTCTGCTTTCCAAAGAAAAATTTAGATTCGGTAGGAACATATATATATAGTATATGGGTTAGTATATATAGTATAGTATAGTTAGTATATATAGTTAGTATATATAGTTAGTATATATAGTTAGTATATATAGTTAGTATATATAGTTAGTATATATAGTTAGTATATATAGTTAGTATATATAGTTAGTATATATAGTTAGTATATATAGTTAGTATATATAGTTAGTATATATAGTTAGTATATATAGTTAGTATATATAGTTAGTATATATAGTTAGTATATATAGTTAGTATATATAGTTAGTATATATAGTTAGTATATATAGTTAGTATATATAGTTAGTATATATAGTTAGTATATATAGTTAGTATAGTATATATTACTATAGGTATATGGGTAAGAATAATTAAAAAAAATATGAATTTATCCAAAAAAAATAATGAAACTTCAATAGGTTCAAAGACTAATTTTTTATTAAATAGAGAATAAAAACTGAAAATGTAGTTATATGTGAAAGTGAGACTTAGTTTTTTTATGCAGAAGTCCTCTTTTGTCAAACTATCAGTAAAAGCACTCGTTTTTAAATTAACTCTAAAATGGATGAAAGCTTATTAAGTGATAATGATTTTGATTCAGATGAAGATAATTTCACTATTTCATCAAAAAAAGAATTAAAATCTGATGATTCTACTGCAAACGAGGATGAAAAACCCAAAAAAACGACAAGCCTTGCAAAAAAAGAGAAGAAATCTGGAGTCGTCTATCTGAGCAGCATTCCCACTTCGATGAACGTGAAAAAACTCAGTGAAGAGTTCTCCAAGTATGGAGATGTGGGTAGAATTTATCTAAAGCCTGAAGGTACAGTTTTATAAAAAAGATATTTGTTAAACTTTTACTGTTTATTTTATATTTAGTTTATTTGATGTTTATATTCTAATAAATATTTAAAACATATTCAGAGAATTGTCCAGGGTGGAAGAAGAATCGTAAGTTTCTGGAGGGCTGGGTAGAGTTCTTTGACAAGAGGGTCGCCCGAATGGTGGCTGGCAATCTGAACAACAAGCAGGTGAAGGGCAAACGACACAACCCATGGTACTACGACTTGTGGAACATTAAGTTAGTTTCCATGCATTTCAATGCTTAGATTAATTTTTGGTTATGTAAAAATGTGACAAGTTGCAATGTTTTTCTGCTTGAATAATATCTATTGCTTGGTAGTAATACCATTTTTTACAAATATTAACAATGGTTTTAAAGTATTTTTAATGTTAAATGTTACATATGTACTATTTAATTATTATGCTTATTTTAATTGAATGCAGGTATTTGAAAAAGTTCAAATGGTTGCATTTAACCGAAAAAATAAACAGCGAAAGAGCAGCGAGGAAGAAAAAGCTAAAAATGGAAATATCCCGAGCTAAAAAAGACACAAGTAAATTCAAGGAAATAGTCGAAAGAGAAAAGCTCCAAAAGAAGAGACCAGACAAGCAGACGACAAGGGGGGAGGGCAGGAAGGACGCGTTCACTTACAAGCAGGAGAGGCCGTACAGGGCAGCAGACACCAACAAGAGCCTCAAGGTCAAGGCCAATGATGACGTCTTCCTCAACAGCATCTTTTCTGGCGGATTCACGTGACGTAATACCTGACCTATCATTATCATCATCATTTTCATTATAATTTTTCGGAATATTTAATTAAACTAAAAAATTAACTAGTTTATCGACTTAGATCAATAAATTAAATTTACTTTGATTTGTTCACTTTTTCATCAAGGTAAAATATAAACGACTAGTTTATTGACTTGAATAAACCGAAATTTCAAACTGAAACACGAATTTCACTTAAAAGCACAGCAACCACACCTCAATGAAACAAAATAAACGTGAGCTGAACTCTAAACACAAGCTACATTGCTACTATCACAGAACCATACGAGGGTGCCATATAACTATACTAATTATAATACATTTTAATTATATTGTAACCCGCGTAATACATTTCACTACTCATTAAGACCAATTCTTTCATAGACTAATTCGGGTGGTGGGGTAGATGGCCTTTTGTGGGGAAAGGAAGGGGGGAATGGCTTGGTAGGGGGGTAGCAGACGGGTTTCTAGGGGGGGGGATGATCAAGCTTGGAACTGGGAGCGCAGTCTCTGGAAGGAATGCTCCATCAGATGCCCCCTTACCTCCTCCAGCATCGCACTCACCTCTGTGAGTGGTGATGATAATGATGGTTGTGGAGGTGATTATGATGGTTGTGGTGGTGGTGGTGATTATGATGGTTGTGGTGGTGGTGGTGATGTGGTGGTGGTGATAGTGGTTGTAGTGATGATGATGGTGTTTGAAAAAAAAGTAAGAATATATTGCAATAATTGGAAAAAAATATTTTAAAATTATTAAACAAGGAGGTTACTGATTTATTTACACCAAACATTTATAGTAATCAGACGTAAACTTTCAATCGGATTAAATGAAGTGAATGCCATGAATTATATATTTATGATTCATCTATTTAAACCCATTTTTATTTATTACATATTAATTAAATATTATTATCATTTATTTGGATGTCATGGAAAAGTTCAAGCGTGGCCTACTGCTTTTGGAGGCTTGGTCGAGGAACATCACTTGGATGCCGAAGCGAGCCACCTTCACCACGCTGTCCAGCATCTGCAGTGCTCTGTCGACGCTGCCTGTAATGGTTGTTGTGCTTGTTGTGGTAGATGTGAAGAGTAGTAGTAGTGTGGGTAGTGATTATGGTGAGGGTGGTGCACACAAACACACACACACAAACCCACACACACACACACACAAACACACACACATCCACTCACACATACACACACACACCAATTCTGAGATAGTGTCTGACGCACGCGACAATCACCATCAAATGACTACTCTCCATTTGATTTCCCATCACTGCATGATGATGATGATGATGATGATGATAATGATGAAGATGATGATGACGATTATGATGAAGATGACGATGATAATGATGATTGATAGTTAGTTGAATGTAAGAATTGTTAATAATAAAATATGACAAAAATAAAATAAATCACTGACACTTCGGTAGGAGACTAGGCTCAAGTTGGTCGAAGAAGTCAATGTGTTGGCCAAGATCATCATCAGCACCACCCTCTTGCGCAATCTCCCTACACACCCTCCAGAGGGTTGGAGGGAGTGAGGGAGGCAGAGAAGAAAGGAGGGGTACGTGGTGATTGGTTGTTGAGTTGGGAGGGGGGTTGTTATTGTTGTTCATAGTGTTGCAGGAGGGTTTTCTTGGGGGTTGTTGGTGGTTGTTGTCGAGGAGGGGAGAATGGTTGTTGGAGAGGGGTGCATGGGACGGCTTGATGGAGAAGGTGGTGTCTTCGTTCACTATGCTCATCGCAGCAATAGAAGTTTTGTGGCCAGTTGAAGGCTTGGTGGTTGAGGTGTTGTTAGTTGAATTTTTTCCAGTTGAATTGTTGTTAGTTGAGGTGTTGTTAGTTGAGTCGTTGTTAGTTGAAGTTTTTCCAGTTGAATTTTTGTCAGTAGGGATGTCGGTAATTGAAGGTTTCATAGTTGAAGTGTTGGGGGTTGAGAGCTTGGCAGTTGAAGGCTTGGTGCTTGAAATGTTGTTAGTTGAAGGATTGGTAGCATGACTACTGTCTATGATGATTTTGTCCGCTTTGATGGATGCTTGCTTGTCTGTTTGATGATCAGACTTTGTGACGTTTTTGTCCGTCCGTATGTCAACTTTGTGTCTCTGCTTGGTGTGCTTGTGCCGCATGGCAGACATTTGTATCTTCTTCTCTTTCTGGTTACAATAGTTATAAAGATAATTGTGATTTTCTTTCAACCTGCAAACACCTACCTCCATTCCCGCCTAACATACCTCTATCACACCCCTTAAACTTTACATCCATCCACTCCTCACACACCTCCATCCCTAACACACACACGCACACACACACATCTTCTACCCCCCCCCCCCATCACATCAATCCCCATCCTCCACTCCCCCCTCAAACACACCTCCACCCTCCACTCCTCCCTCAAACACACCTCCACCCTCCACTCCTCCCTCAAACACACCTCCATCCTCCACTCTCCCTCAAACACACCACCACCCTCCACTCCTCCCTCAAACACACCTCCACCTTCCACTCCCCCCTCAAATACACTTCCACCCTCCACTCCTCCCTCAAACACACCTCCACCCTCCACTCCTCCCTCAAACACACCTCCACCCTCCACTCCCCCCTCAAACACACTTCCACCCTCCACTCCTCCCTCAAACACACCTCCACCCTCCACTCCTCCCTCAAACACACCTCCACCCTCCACTCCTCCCTCAAACACACCTCCACCCTCCACTCCTCCCTCAAACACACCTCCACCCTCCACTCCCCCCTCAAACACACTTCCACCCTCCACTCCTCCCTCAAACACACCTCCACCCTCCACTCCTCCCTCAAACACACCTCCACCCTCCACTCTCCCTCAAACACACCTCCACCCTCCACTCCTCCCTCAAACACACCTCCACCCTCCACTCTCCCTCAAACACACCTCCACCCTCCACTCCTCCCTCAAACACACCTCCACCCTCCACTCTTCCCTCAAACACACCTCCACCCTCCACTTCTCCCTCAAACACACCTCCACCCTCCACTCCTCCCTCAAACACACCTCCACCCTCCACTCCCCCCTCAAACACACCTCCACCCTCCATTCCTCCCTCAAACACACCTCCACCCTCCACTCCTCCCTCAAACACACCTCCATCCTCCACTCCTCCCTCAAACATACCTCCACCCTCCACTCCCCCCTCAAACACACCTCCACCCTCCACTCCTCCCTCAAACACACCTCCACCCTCCACTCCCCCCTCAAACACACCTCCACCCTCCACTCCCCCCTCAAACACACCTCCACCCTCCACTCCTCCCTCAAACACACCTCCACCTTCCACTCCCCCCTCAAACACACCTCCACCCTCCACTCCTCCCTCAAACACACCTCCACCCTCCACTCCTCCCTCAAACACACCTCCACCCTCCACTCTTCCCTCAAACACACCTCCATCCTCCACTCTTCCCTCAAACACACTTCCACCCTCCACTCCTCCCTCAAACACACCTCCACCCTCCACTCCCCCCTCAAACACACCTCCACCCTCCACTCCTCCCTCAAACACACCTCCACCCTCCACTCCCCCCTCAAACACACCTCCACCTTCCACTCCCCCCTCAAACACACCTCCACCTTCCACTCCCCCCTCAAACGCATCTCCACCCTCCACTCCCCCCTCGAACACACCTCTCTCTCGACACACAGCACTTCCTGCAGGGCAGCCTTGTTGCCTGGCTGCATCTTCAAGAGCGTCTCCAGGTCGATCAGACTGTCCTCAAACCTGCCCAGCATCTGCCATCGTCATCATCATCATCATCATTATCGTCATCATTATCATCATCGTCATCATTATCATCATCGTCATCATTATCATCATCGTCATCATTATCATCATCGTCATCATTATTATCGTCGTCATCATTATCATCATCGTCATCATTATTATCGTCATCATCATTATCATCATCGTCATCATTATCATCATCGTCATCATTATTATCGTCGTCATCATTATCATCATCGTCATCATTATTATCGTCATCATTATCATCATCATCGTTATCATTATCATTATCGTTATCATCATCATTATCATCGTCAGTTGCTACAGTACAGCACAAAATGATACAACAAATTCCTAGAAACCAACTCCCCCCCCCTTCCCCCTTTCCCCCTCCAAGATACCCAACATACCACAACAAATACAACACTCACCTTGAACACTTAAGATTTATCCTTATTATTATTATTAAGAAACTACCACATCACCAAACCAACCTACCATCCCACCACGACTACACCACCATCAAACCACCCTACCACACCACCATCAAACCACCCTACCACACGCCCATCAAACCACCCTACCACATCACCATCAAACCACCCTACCACACCACCATCAAACCACCCTACCCCACCACTACCACACCACCATCAAACCCCCACCACACCCTACCACACCACCATCAAACCACCCTACCACACCAGCCACCATGAACCCACAAAACCACCCTACCACAGCGCCATAACCCTATGAAACCACTTCGATCCTACCACCAAAGCCCTCACCAAAGCCCCACGACCACACCACCTTATAAGCAAGGGCTCGTCTGAAGAGCGCCTTGATGTTGTGGAAGTCTAGCGCTAATGCCTCGTTGCAGTCTTCAAGAACCTCGTGTGGCTGTTGTGGTGGTGGTGGTAGTTGTAGTGGTGGTAGTTGTAGTGGTGTTGTGGTAGTGGTGGTAGTTGTAGTGGTGGTAGTGGTGGTAGTTGTAGTGGTGTTGTGGTAGTGGTGGTAGTTGTAGTGGCTGTTGTGGTAGTGGTGGTAGTTGTAGTGGTGTTGTGGTAGTGGTGGTAGTTGTAGTGGTGGTAGTTGTAGTGGTGGTAGTTGTAATGGTGTTGTGGTAGTGGGTGGTAGTTGTAGTGGTGTTGTGGTAGTGGTGGTAGTTGTAGTGGTGGTAGTGGTGGTAGTTGTAGTGGTGTTGTGGTAGTGGTGGTAGTTGTAGTGGTGTTGTGGTAGTGGTGGTAGTTGTAGTGGCTGTTGTGATAGTGGTGGTACTTGTAGTGGTGTTGTGGTAGTGGGTGATAGTTGTAGTAGTGTTGTGGTAGTGGTGTTGTGGTAGTGGTGTTGTGGTAGTGGTGTTGTGGTAGTGGTGTTGTGGTAGTGGTGTTGTGGTAGTGGTGTTGTGGTAGTGGTGTTGTGGTAGTGGTGTTGTGGTAGTGGTGTTGTGGTAGTTGAAGTGGTGTTGTGGTAGTGGTGGTAGTTGTAGTGGCTGTTGTGGTAGTTGTAGTGGCTGTTGTGGTGGTGGTGGTAGTTGTAGTGGTGTTGTGGTAATAGTGGTAGTTGTAGTGGTGTTGTGGTAGTTGTAGTGATGTTGTGGTAGTGGTGGTAGTTGTAGTGGTGTTGTGGTAGTGGTGGTAGTAGTGGCGGTGTTGTGGTAGTTGAAGTGGTGTTGTGGTAGTGGTGGTAGTTGTAGTGGTGTTGTGGTAGTGGTGGTAGTAGTGGCGGTGTTGTGGTAGTGATTGTGACATTCTTCATCACCATCATCATCAATTTAGCCATCACCACAGCTGCTACAAGCACTACTCTCACCACAACTACCAACACCACCACCACCACCACCAATAGAATCAGCCACACCATCCTCATCATCACCACCATCATCATCATCACCACCATCTCCACAATTAACCACCACTACAACCACAAAAACCACAACCACCATCATCATCATCAGCAAGCCACCACCTTATTCAGCTTCAGGTAGCAAAGGGCTCGGTTGGTGAAGGCGTGCGCTTGTGTGTGGTCGATGCCGATGCACTCACTGAAGCATCTGATCGCTGCCTCCATGTCGCCCTGTGTGGATGGTTGTGGTTGGTGTGGTGGTTGTGGTTGGTTGTGATGTGGTTGGTGTGGTGGGTGGTTGGTTGTGGTTGTGGTGTGGTTGGTTGTGGTGGTGTGGTTATGGTGTGGTTGGTTGTGGTGTGGTTGGTGTGGGTGTGGTTGTTTGTGTGGTTGGTTGTGGTTGGTGTGGTAGGTGTGGCGGGTGGTTGTGGTGTGGTTGGTGTAGATGGTGGTTGTGGTTGTGGTTGTGATATAGGTTGGAGTGGTTAGTGTGGTGGTGTTGTGGAGATGAGTGAGGTGATTGATAGTTCAGTAGAGGAGGTCGTTAATATATTTTATGTGGGAGTAAGTTATTTAGTATGTCATTGGTGGTTGTTGTCATAGTTTGTGTGGTTGTCGTGATTGTTTCGATAGTTTGTGTGGCTGTGGTTGTAGTGGTTGTGGCGGCTAGTGCAGACAGCCACCACAACCACTGCTGCATGCATTGCACACACCTCCTTGAAGAAGCTGGTGCCCTGAGCCTTCCATTCTTCGTAAAGCTGTGCCTTGCTGCTATGTGATGCAGGTGGTGCTGATGATGATGATGATGATGATTCAGGTGGTTGTGATGATGATGATGATTCAGGTGGTTGTGATGATGATGATGATTCAGGTGGTTGTGATGATGATGATGATTCAGGTGGTTGTGATGATGATGATGATTCAGTTGGTTGTGATGATGATGATTCAAGGGGTTCTGATGATGATGGGTCAGGTGGTTGTGATGATGATGATGGCACATCCGAAGATATCTTTTCAGGCACTTCTTTTTCTCCTTCTTTCTTACCACTATTTCTATCAACAGACTCTGGATCACCCATCATCATCATCACCTCCCTCATCTTCACCCCTTCTTCTTTCTTCTCACCATTACCATCCTTCGTGACCTCTTTATCTGGCACAGGATTGGTCGACTGGACAGAGGAGGAGGAGCATAATGAAGGATAATTGGGCGTGGTTGGCAACTTTCTCCTCCAATCAGAGCCGTCCATCTGCTGCAGGTGGAAGGCGCATCTGGGGAGTTTTTATTTTAATTAGAATCTTCGTCATCATTACCATCACCATTTTCTATATCATTATCATCTTCCACATCATCACCATTACGATCATCAACACCTCCACCAATACTATCATCAGCACCACCTAGACGTTCCCTGCATCCCTGCTTTTTCTTCGAACACCATTTTGTAGTGCACATAAGCGTCTCTGTATCTGAAAAACAATAATAATAATAATAACACCATAAATCATAATAATAAAATATAAAATATTGAATAATAAAAACGATGAAAAATACAATAATAATAATAATAATAAATAATATTAACAATAAATCGAACAATAAAAATAATAAAATTAACAATTAATTTGAGAACGCCATTACATACTTTTCCAACTGTTCATAAGCCATCGCCTTGTGGAGAAGGGCCTTGTTGATGCAAGATGGTGGTGCTGATGATGATGGTGGTGCTGATGATGGTGGTGGTGATGATGATGATGGTGGTGCTGCTGATGATGATGGTGCTGGTGATGATGATGATTGTAAGGCTACGTCACAGTCTTCGATGCAACCCCTACAATCTCCCTCCCTCAACCTGCACACCCCCCTTCGCAAGTGGTACTCCCCTGCCTGCCTGCCTTCCCCTGTCATGATGATGATGATGATGATGATGATGGAAACTTCTCAACGATGATAATCATGATGCAATCTGATAAAAATATGATTTAGCAAACACAAGACTTTGAAAACCCGTTTGCATTAAATAAAAAATTATATTTATTTTATTCATTATTTTACATAAAAGACAAAAACTTGACGAATGAAGCGCTAGAAAAAGGCCATCAAACCTGTCGCCATGGTGATGGCGCGAGAGTAGGTGTTTGCTGCGTTGCCATACTGGCCAATGGCCTCCAGGTGGGAGGCTTGTGTGAGGAGTTTCGTCAGAGCCCGCGATGGTGCTGATGATGATGATGATGATAATTTTGGTGAAGAGATTGTTGTTGGTGGTTTTGTCGATATTGCCTGTGATGATGATGATGATGATGTTAATTGTGATGGTGATGACAGTGATGTTGCTTTGGTTGCTGATGATGATGATGCTGGTGATGATGTTGCAGAAGATTTTGTAGCTGTTGTTGTTTCTGACGGCTTTTCCTCAATTGTTTCAGTTTTCATTGCACTTGCATCATTACTAGGAGCATCTCCAGCCCCCCTCGCTCCCTCCACCTCCCCCTCCACCTCCTCAATCACCATCCTCTTGCCTCCCCTCCTCCTCCCATTGTCCCCACTGCCCTCCTCCTCCTCGCCACCACCTAGCACCCCCCTCAACTCCCTCATGAGCGACTGAAGGAGGAATGGGTGTGTGCGTGACTAGTGGGGGATGGATGGATGAATGGGCGCCTTCCTAAATACCAAAATAAGCATCCCCTCTCACCACCCTCTCCACAACTTCGAAATAAAATCCCCACCCTTTACACCCCTTCCCCCCCTCGGAATGCAACCCCACCAACCAACCCCCCCTTCCTCCTCACCCCTAAATGCAACCCCCTCTCCACCTACTTGCGCCTGCTTATTCGACGGCTCCAGCTGCAACGCCCTGCTGACGTCACTGATCGCCTCTGAAGCACGCTGACCCGTCAACAAGTGCTGTAGTGCCGTCGCTCTACGTAGCAGTGCTGTCATGATGATGATGATGGCGGTGATGATGATGGTGGTGATGACGATGGCGGTGATGATGATGGTGGTGATGATGATGGTGATGATGATGGTGGTGATGATGATGGCGGTGATGATGGTGGTGATGATGAAGATGATGATGAATGTGATGATGATGGGGAGGATGGCGGTGGTAATGATGGCGAGTGGTCATGGTGATGATGTTGAAGTGAGGGTGGAAGGGCGCAGCCGACATTTGTGAATATACTTAATAACTATTATTACATATAAGCCAACATTTCTGCTGCTTTAAAATCAATTGTTCAGCCCACTACAATGCATCAAAGCACTTTTTCTGCATAATCCAAATATGAGAGATGCATCGGTTAGATACACCACAGACACTAGTTGTTATTATAAATATTATTAAAATCGTTTAGATACACCACAGACACCTTTGACGTTGGACGGTTCTTTCTGCAGCACTCCACAACAATCTTCATACGCCTTCCCCCACTCCTTCAGTTTGAGGTCTGTCGTGCAGACGATTACTCCTTTTTATTCTTCTCATTATTGAGTCATTGTCAATGAAAATAATAAAAATAATAATGGCGATGAATTAGAGATTATTGAAAGAATGTGAGAAATAGTTTTGTAATTATTCTACATGCGGGTCATTTATTTGACCTAGCCTCTTCTTCCTACCACCCTCAACCACTCGAATGATCTTGCAGCCACCCATTCCCCCACCCACCCACCTACCATCATCCCCCCCCTATCACCCTCCTACCACCCACCCACCTACCTACCTACCACCATGATACACTATCACTCTCCTACCACCCACCCGCTCACTCGCCATCATAATAACATAATCACACCCCACCTATCCTCCTACTCACACCCCCTCCCTTAACATCATACACCACCACCATCCACCATCAAGCCTGCCCCACTGACAAGCAAGGGCTCGGTTATTGAGGGTGGTCATCTTATAATCCATCTTCAAACTTCTGCCATAGTACCTCACTGCCTCCGCGTAATCTCCACTTTTAAACGCCTGTCATTTAGTAGCGCTTTATTTATTTATTTTATTCAAAAACATTTTAAATTGCATCGAAATCATCTCATCAAGTTGTATATACCGTTTATGTATTTAATTACGTTGCTTTGTATTTGGCTTGAAGGCGCTTTAATACTAACAGCAAAGTTGTGTTGTATTGATTATCCAGGTATTTTAGGTATTTAATTGGATGCTTTTTGTATTTATATTTATTTAAGTTTCGGGTATGTGATGTAATTTATTTGTTAAGTTTTTTGTTCTACTTTTTTTATGTTTGTGTTTTACTGTTTGTATATATTGTGTGGTAATTCTTGTTTTGTGTTGTATCATTTGTTGTACTGTGTTGTACTATTTGCATGTGTTGTGTTGTACTATTTGCATGTGCTGTATTGTGTTGTATCGAACCTCATTTCCTTTATTCTTCTCTCGTTCAGCTCTCAGTTCATTCAACTGCTTGTTTAGGCCTTGAATGGTGGTGAAGTGGTTGGTGTGGTAGTGGAGTGGGTGGTGTGGTGGTAGAGTGGATGGCATGGTGGGGGGTGCAGTTGTGGAGTGGTAGAGTGGATGGCATGGTGGTATTTGTGCTGCAAAGGATAAAATAAAAAATAAAAAAATAGATTCAAAAAACTAGGTAAAAATGAAATCATATTACTCAAGCTAGCTTCGTCATCATCCTCCTCCTCCTCCTTCTTTTCTTCCTTCACCACCTCCTTCTTGTCTTCCATGTCTATCTTCTCCAGCTCCTCTTCCACATTCAACCTACACCGTCAGTCCATCCATTCATTCATTCATCCATCCATATGAAGCTTCTTCAATGTAGTTCATCCATCTATCAATCACTCAACCACTGTGCTATCCAAATACACCTTTAAATGCATTCATCCACATATTCTTTCAATATTCATCTACACATCAGTATATCTCTCCACACATCCACTCCTCCATATATCCATCTGCTCATTCATCCATAAATTTTTTTATCTATCCATTCATCCATTGATCCATCTACTCATCCATACACTTCTTCATCAATCATTCATCCACTCATTCATCTATAAGTTTTTTTATCTATCCATCCATCACTCATCCATAAACTTCTCTATCCATCATCCATCCATCCACCAATCAATGCACCACTCACTTATCCCATTCTCTATAATCTCTGGGCTGGACTCTCTTGTTACTTTTCACCATTGTCTTCTTCTCCTTCTCTTCCTTCCCATCCCCCTCACCACCACCACTCTGTTTATGCATGTATGCATTCATTTATTCATTCATTCTTTCGATTATTTATTAATTCATTCATTCGATTATTCATTCATTCAATCAATTATTCATTCATTCATTCAATTCAGATTCTCAGCATAGACACTTCAACATAAAACAGAACATTATGGTTAAAAATTGTGGATTGAATTATGAAAACTAATTACATTTAGTGGGGATGATGATAATGATTGAGTGTCGTAATTAATATAATATTAATGTTTCAAAATCTGAATAATTTATGCTAATTGAGTGTTAATAGGAGTGGGATAAGATGAACCAGAATGGTGGATGTTCTGATTGGAAGGGTGGTGGTGGAGGGATCAGCGGATGAGAGGTCAGTTTTCTTCATATCCTGCTGCCATTGCTGAATTAGTGGGTGGGTGAGTTGGTGCTTTGACGAGAAACAATTGGTGTGTGTTGAGAAAAGCTAGATTTAAAGATGGAAACATCAATGCATATTTCTATACAAGTCCACATTCATTTAGTTTTACAATTATTCTTTTGCAATCAGTTTGAAACATTTTTCCTTTGCAATCAGTTTAAAAGTTATTTTTTATATGTTGTTCGACCCACCTGCAGATCCTCCTCGATGCCCTCCCATTCTGGCACCTCGCTGGGCCTCAAGAACCTGTCTGCCTTCCTTAGCAGCTTGCTATTTTGGATTATATTTCAGAAAATAAGAAAAATTCAATATTTGTTGAAAATGTACCTATGCCATAATATATTAATAGGTCCTATTGGGATTGAAAAAAAATTGTTTTTAGTTTACTTTTTTGGATCATTTTTAAATATTTGTTCTTCAGTGAGTTTTTCAAGGTCTACATACACACCCTCTTTGCCAGACCTGCAAATCGTTTCATGATAATTAGAAAAAACATAGATGCAAATAATTTTATTTATCCAAAATAAAATCTAAATAGAGACCGAAGTATTTTGAGAATCTTCTCTAGTTCTTTGACATTGTTGCACTCCTTGATGTAGGCGTGATCAATGTGGTTAAGAGGAATGTCGTATTTGATTCGTTCTAGTCCGTACAAATTCATTATTCCACTTTAATAAAGTGACTATGGATAATTTTCAGTTCACGAGGAGAAAGAAGCCTGTGTGCGGTTAGTTTCTAAGATATAACTATAAAAAATTGAAATTTGAAATAAAATTTTATTTATTATATATCTAAAAGTTCATAAAAATTGTTAAAGTGATTTAATAATTTTTAAACCTGATAAATGTTCGAGAATTCTATTTCCATAGAAATTTCATTTAAAGAAATGTCCATGGCAACAACAACTCTAAGTTAAGTTTAAATTATTATTATTATAGAGAAAAAAATTCAACTAATTTTAGCTAAAAAAAAATTTATAAAATATTTTTAACAACATTTTTAAAGTTGAAAGATCTTCAAATACGTCATTAGAAATTTTCATCATATTGAATATTACGTCAATAGATACATTTCATAGAAATAGACTATAATTTTAAACCTTCCAAGGCCCAGCTATTGGTCAAAGCTAACAAATATTCGTCATTTTATTTCTTAAAATATAATAAAATTGAATATCTGAAATGGAAGAAAAGCAAGAGAATGCTGACGAATGCGTTTTGAGCGAACAGCTGCCTGAGACTGTAGAACTCTCGGAAAATGCCAACGCCAACAACTCCTTGAACACCGCCGAAGAGGATTGTGAGACTGCGACAGAAGAAGTTGTCGAAGAAGACGCTTCAAACCTCACGCAGAACAACAACAGCAGTGAAAATGAAGAGAATGCCGGTGGTGATGATCAAGAGTTGGAGAGATCAAGACTAGTGAACAGAGATTTCGGCCCCATCTTAGACAACGCAGCGTATGATTCAGACAGGTTAGTTAGTTAGTTAGTTAATTCATAAATAATCGAAATAATATTGCATGGCATTGTGAAAGCATGACTGCACTTCACCCTCGTTGATTAGGCGCTAATTATTTGAGCAGATGTCACGTGGGAGGGAGTGGAGGGAGGCTGGTTGAGGACTTGCAGGAGGAGGGCTTCAGAGAGGCGCTGCAGCTGCCTGCATGGTCGAAGCTGCAGACGAACAACAGCAACAGCAACCGGACAGTGAGCAAGAAGAGGAGATCACTGAGATGCAGGAAAGGAGCGAGTTTGAAAAAGAGCGCCTTTCGTAGCAGAATGAAGAAGGGAAAGTCTGTTTTGAGGAAGAGGGTGTGCACCAAGAGGGGACGAACGAAGCTGATGAAGAGTAAATGCCAAGGAAAGAGTAGAAAGTACATTGAAAAGACCCAGCCGGAGGAGAAGGATACCCTGGAAAACTACCTACGTAAGCCCACCTTCCCCATCCTCAGTCGTAAGAAACTCTCAAAGGCCAACATGAACAACGCCAACAACAACGATAACAACAACAACAATAACAACAACAATAGCAACAAAAACCACAACAATAGTGTTTCGGTGAGGAAGACAAGAGCCTCTAAGCGGAGCCGGTCAGTTTTGGCGGGAAAAAGGAGACCTGCCAGCAGTAAATCTCGTTCCAGTGCAGGGAGGAGCAGGACATCTAGCAGGTCGAAGGCCAGTCTGCGGAAGGTCAGGAGGGGGTCAAGGGCGAAGACGAAGAATTTCTGCAGGTTCTGTAACAAGAGGAACCACTCCAGCAACAACAACAACAACCATAATAACAGCAACAACAACAACAGCAACAACAACGACCAAAGTAGGTCGAGGTCACGTGTGAAGAAGGTTTCAAAGGCGCCAAAACGAAGCAGTTGCATCAGGAAGTCGACGTCAGTGAAGAGCAGGAAGATGAGAAAGATTTCAAACACCAACACCAACAAAAACAACAACAACAACAACAGCAACAACAACAAAAAGGTTGTAGCGAACAGATCGAGGAAAAGTGCCAAGTGTGGAAGGCGCAGGAGGGTTGGAAGCGTCAGGAAGGACAAAAGTGTGAGCAGGAAAAACAAGGCGAGAAATGTCAACCAGAGTTCAAATAAAAGGAGAAGCAGGAAGGGGAGGAAGGCAGACGGAGGGGTGGAGGAGGGAGGAGTTGAGGGAGGAAAGGAAGAAGGGAGGTCGAAGAATGTCAACCAAAGCTCCAACAAGAGAGGTCGCAAGAAGAATGAGGAGAAGGTGGAGGAGGTGGAGGAGGTGGTCGGTGCAGGCGAGAGCAGTGCAGAGGTGAGTGACCTCAACCAGAACAACAGCCGCAAGTTCCCGAAATGTAGTGCTTTCAAGAGAACTAGCAGTAGGATCAACAACAACAACAAAAGCAACAACAACGACAACAACAACAACGACAGCAACAACAACAAAAGCAACAACAACGACAACAACAACGACGACAACAACAACAGCTTCAGCAACAGGAGTGCAGTGAGGTCGTTGAGAAGACGCAAAACTCCCATCCCAGCCAAGAACTCAGCCCCGAAGCGCAGCCGAAGTGCCTCAAAGGTGGCCAAGAGGGTGCGCAAGCAGAAGAAGGTCACAAACTCCTCCGCTGCCAACAACGTCAACAGCAGCAACAGCCAGTCTCGTGGAAGACCACTTGGCCAGAGGAGTGTTGCTGGTGAGAGGAAGAGACAGGCAGTCAAGAAGGCAACAAGCAGGAGTCGAAGTGTGAGAAGGTCAAAAAGTCGTAGTTTGAAGAGAGCAGTGAGTAACAGAAAGCGGAGAGCAACCAGAAGCACTCCAAACCTCGACTTGGAGGTCCGGTCCGGCTCGAAAGACCCCGTCCTGAAGTTCCGCAGCAGAAGCGATCGTGTCAAGTTGATGAAGAAGGTCGCTGGAACTCGCTCTAGATCTCAACGCAGAAGGAGGATTGGAGGTACGAGGAGAAAGGCATTTGTGCAGAGGAAGAGGAGAATGTCTTCCCACAAAAAAAAGGCAAGCGTCATGAGACGAAGGTCCCAGAAGAATAGGTCCAACAATGCGTCGAAGAGGAGGTCTGTTGGTGGTGGTAGGAGGAGGTCGTCTGTTAGCAAGAGGAGGAGGTCTACTCCAAGGAGGAGGTCTGTCAGCAAGAGGAGGAGCAGGTTGGGTCTGAGAAAGACAGGGAGTAAGAGCAGAACATCACAGATGAAAAGGTTAGAAGGTTTATTTTTACCGTTCGGGTAATAATTAATAATATTGAAAATATAATTTTTATTTCAAATAATCCCCTCCCCTCACGAGCAGTCCTTCTGAACCAGCTTCCAAGGACTCGAGCGGCTACCAGGAGAGCCCCTCTTCTTCAGGCAACGACGCCGACGCAAACGGTGGTCTGGCCGGAATCTTCAGGTTCACGAAAATGTTCAACGACAAGTACCACAAAAGCGACAACATCCCCACCAACAACAACAACTGCAACAACAGCAACGGCAGCAGCAGCAAAAGTAGTAGAAGCAGAAGTAGCAAGTGTTGCAATAGTGCACCAAGGGCGGTGAGGAGGGGTAGGAAGGTGGTGAAGAAGAGTTGCAAAGTGTCGAAGAAACGCAAAATCTCTTTCAAGAGAAACAACCCTTGCCACTCCGTAAGCTATTTATAATTAGAATTTAATATAATAGGTAAATTATAATTTAATAAGAAATTTTGTCAAATATTTCATTAGCACCATGCACCATTCACAGTACAAAAGAGGAGCGAAGTGAACTCGTTGCAGAATTTATTTGAACACCACTTTAGCGAAATACTCCTCTTTTAACAGCACTTTTATAGAAATGTGAGATATCCATTTTGATTTTTACAAATAAAACTATTTCAGAGTTTAAAATGAGAATTTTGACTGCATGTGAGCTCAAAAAAGCCTCTAAAAACATCATATCAAAGTATTGCGTAAATAACGAAAAAAATAAAATGCCTAAATTTTCCAATAATTAACATTCAATTGACCATTATTAAGTTACCATTTTTATAGAAAACTACAATGAGTTTGTGAATAATAAAAATTATATTATATAATATTAAATACGTCATGGGGATATGAACTTGTCAATACAAACTGCCAAAAAAGTTCAGAATCTCAAAAGCAGATCTTCAAGCATTAGAATGCTATTTTACATTGTAAAGCTACAGATTTCAATAAAAATTGATTAAATTTATTTATTTATTTATAGCTTTTGTAAATGCAATGAGGGTATATAATTAAATTGAACGAAATAGCAATGACTAAAAGTTGTTCAATCATTAGATTAGGACCAATTTTGATTGAGAAATTCATCATAAACCCTTCAAGCTGCCCTCAAGCGATACAAACATACCCAAACACATGTACCATTACCTTTTCCTCTACCCACTAATGCACCTTCAAACCCATTCACACGTACAATTTCCTTCAATCACACACACACAAATACACCAACTCACACCCACACAAAAACACCATCTCACACACAAACACACCATTTCACACACACACACTCCCTCCACTCAACCCTCAACCAATCTAACTCCCCCTCCCCCACGTTAACTCAACCCTTAAACCAACCCACTCCCCCCCCACTTTAACTCAATCCTCAACCAATCTAACTCCCTCCTTCCCACCCCACTTTAACTCAACCCTCAAACCAACCCACGCCCACCTCCCCCTCCCCCCTCTCCAACCAACCAACCAAATCACCAGCCAACCAACCAACCAACCAAATCACCAGCCAACCAACCAACCAACCAAATCACCACTGCTTCTTGTGCTCATCGACCGAGTAGCCACCAGGGCCCAGGGCGACGACCAACAAGAGGCCCCCGATCACAGAAAGCGTTTGGAAGAAGTCGTATTTGAGGAAGTCGCGTTGGTACGAACCGGCAGGAGAAGCCCACCAGGCGTTGAAGTAACAGTTGCAAGAGAATAACCAAATGACCAGCGTGGTTGAGGCTAGTTTCGTCTGAAGGGAGGGTGTGGGTGAGTGTGGGTGGGTGGGTGTTTGTGGGATATATTGGGAGTGTGTAGGTGGTTTTGCTGGTGGGTGTGGTTATGAAATTTAAATTGTAAGTGACATGAAATAAAACCTTACAACGCCACACTACACAAACCACTTAACAGTCTCCAAGAACCACTAAAACACCACAAAACCAACACACCAAACATCAACACAACAAGCAACACAAAACAACAACAACAACAACAACAACACAACAACAACAACTACCTTGAAACCCAGAGCGATGAAGAACACTTGCAACAACACGACAACATTTTGCAACACGTTGGTGAGACTGAGGTCGGTTTTTAGGAGTGTGAGGCACATCAACACCAGCAACAACCTCCCTCCCAACTGCATGTAAGTGCGATTCCTATCAACGCCCGTAGATGGCAGGCCTGTTTGTTTTAATGGTGGGGGAGAGGGGGGGGTTGTGTATGGGAGTCTGGAAAGAGAAAGGGTTTAATAATGTGTGGTGTGGTGCGTAATGGAGTGGAGTGGAAAAGTCTGATGAGTGATTTTTGGTAAATTAGAAGGGTATATATGATGATTGAATGGCTAGGGTTGAGTGAGCTGAGCTCAACAACCAACCAGCTAATAGACTCTTGCTGCCAGACTGACTCTCCACCCACAACAGCACCACTCCTCCCATCAAGGCAAGGTTCCTTAAAAAAGGATTTCACAATATATTAATTTGCATGGAGCTATCTACTTAACAGACAAATAAAAAAGAAAATAATTCTATTATGTGTATGGGGAACCAACTTGAGGAAGAACTTGAGATCCCAGAGAGGAGAGTAAGCGAGTGATTGAAGGACGATGACAAAGAAGAGGTTGATGCACGCCACTTGCACAAACTTGCGTGTCAGCACCAACAAACACCCGCCCAGTTGCCCCACCAAGTTGATCAATACAAAAAGGGACGCTACAAACCATCCCAGACGCCATGTCTATTGAATGGATTAGTTGATGAGGTATGTAATTAGATAAAGAATCGGATTTTAGATAGTGATTTGAACAGTTCACATTTAAAAAAAATGCACCAGCTAAATAATGATTTTTCAAAAAAGTACTCTGTCCATGAAGTCTCTCTGTTCAGACCACTGCAAGTACATCCTCATACCATCTTCCAGGAAAGTGCTGACGATGAATAGGCGAGCTGCATGTGGTAAAATGTGCTTTCCATGCCTTAAAATCTGTTTAGGGTTCATTTTACTCAAATTGAGTCATTTAAACATCATTTAAAAACGTTATTTAAATAAAATAATATTTTGAAAGAAATATTCAATATTATCTTAATTACAACGTGTTTATCCTAAAATCTGTTAAACATATTTGAGTGTAGAGTGCAAAAGTTCAAGAAGCATTCCAACCTGATCTACAAAGTCTTCCGCTTTATCAACTAAAGGATTTCTTTGTGCCATTTTATTTATAAGATTCTGCTTTTTCTGACTATATTTATTATTTTATAAGTTGAAAATAATCACAGAATCCGACGTAACTTTGAGCCTAAAACTTTTAAACCGTAAGTAAGATAATGTTGTTGCTGTTTTTTTTGCGTTTTTAAAAAGATTTCAAAGATCTAAATATTATTTTGAAACCATGTTTTGGATTTATCACTAATAACATTTTTTAAATTTTAATTTTGCTAAGAACTTAATGAAATTTAACTAGAAATGTTATCAAAACATGAAACACCAAATCTTCAAAATCTAAAAGACCAACAAAAACTTATAAAAATTAATAGATTTAGTGTTCTTTGATAATGTTTTCTGACAAACATGATGGAGCAAACTTGAGAATGTTGAAATCCTGAAAAGTGTCAAATACATGTTGGAAAGTAATAATAAAACATTTGTTGAATATTTTTGATTATACGGTTTTATTTATGTCATAAGTTGTTTAATTGTATTGCACAATAAATATAAATACATACCATGAAACGGTAGCTGTAGTTGTATTTTGAGAGCATTCGGAAGACGTGGTGTTTAGTTAGATCATCCCAGACCACCTCTCCACGCGTCTCTTCCACCTCCTCCAGTACACCATCCAACAATTTCTGGAAAAATTCATTGATTGAGTTTTCAAATAAAAGAAAATTAAAAGTTCTTTAAAATGTTAATAAAGAATTTAATTAAAATTGATTGTAACTTTAAAACTGGTGCACCGAGAAAAACTGTAGATTAAGTAAGACAAATTAAATGGCAGTTCTGCGTGGATAAGCAAACGAAACAAACAGGAGACCTCTCTGAGACTTTTGGCGTCTTGTTCTTTCTGGAAACGTCTCCGAGAAGTTGTGGAGCATGGGAAAGGGTACAGCGTCTGCGAGAATAAATTAGATAAATATTTGGTATTTTTTAAATCATTACTCGACGCTCTAAATAATCAATTTATCGGTGATGGCGTCTTCAATGCAATTCCTTTAAGTTACCATAGAAATACTGGGCTCGCCAATTTCTCTCTGTACGCCTTTATGAATTCATCCAATGCCAAAGAACTGTACTTGAACTCACTTCTTTGAGTTCCATGGCGGTCACCTTGTGTTCAACTCTCTCTTCCTTCACTCGTCTGCCGTCGATGATGATGATGATTGATGATGAAGACGGTGGTGATGATAATGATAAAGATGACTTCTTACCATTTCAATTCGTTAATTACCGTTTTACAGCACTAAATGACTTAATTGACGTTTTTCAAAGTTCTATTAAATATACAATAATCGTCTCATGAAAGATAAAACCAAAGACTTTATTTTCTGTTTGTAGAACGCCAGAGCTTTCTTGAGACCCTTCGCGGCATCTCTTGCGAGACAAAACTCCAGGAGCTTGTGTGTTGGAAGGGGTGAATATTTGTGCAATTTTTTTGATCTAAAAGAGCTTTATAAACTTTAAATTTAAGATCAATATTATAGTGCTATAATAGCATCGTTCTTAATGTCGCTTTGCAGTCGCATGCGTCAGTGCTACTAGCAACTCAGATATTACAAAATTATCGGGTAAACCACGGAAGAGTCACCACTCCCAGCAGCATTCACAGCAGCCATTATCATCACCACACCGACTCACAAAAGGATAGTAGAGGAGGCAAGGAGGCTCATACTTATCGCCTTCACTTCCTCCCCCTCCTCCTCTTCCTCCTCTTTTTCTTCCTCCTCCTCCTCCTCCTCCTCCCTCCTTTGAGAACAACTCAAACATCAACTCTTGCAACTTCCCCACGCAGTAAGCATGATCACCCTCCTTTCTTCCCAACAAAGCTACCTCTTTGACAGCCTGTGGATGATGATGATGATGATGGTAATAATAAAAAAAATATTAATAATAAAAATGATGATGATGATGATGATGATGATGACTATTATGATGATGATGCTGTGATGAAGATGATAATGATGCTAATGATGATGATAATTATATCTCAGTAAACGCATACTTTGTCTTAACGCTATTAGAAAAGGTACACCTCATGATGTTTCTATTCCGTAAATTCTGCTGTTTACCCTCAAAATTCCATTTAAAGCTCACACACGCACAATGCACTACTTACCATCAAATACTGTTCGATCGAGAGGTAACCGAACGAGAACTGATCGTACTCGTTGAAAACTTCAAAAGCCTCTCGGAGCGCTGCCACACCCGCCGTCTTTCCTGCCACGCCAGCCGCTCCTTCGCGCACTCCAACCACCATCCTGAGCATCCTTCGCCAGTCAACCATCGGGTCTTCCTCGCTCACACTCAACTGAGAAATTTAACCGAAAAGTTGCAATAATTAAGCTCTAAAGTGGGTTTAAAGAAAGGCAAAATGATTTAGTTAATTTAACCGAAAAACACTGTGTGTGTTTGTGAGTATTTGTGTGTTTGTGTGTGTGTGTGTGTGTGTGTGTGTGTCCGTGCGTGTGTGTGTGTCTGTGCGTGTGCGTATATGTGTATGTATGTGAGTGCTGTCTCATCGGACCTACCGGGAAGGGAGTCAGCAAGGACAACACCGCTGTCAGGACTCCGGCATCGAGGGAGAGAGAGAAGAGGGCCTGGTAGAAGGCTTCGATGCTGAAGCCGCCTCCCGGAGACAAGTACTTCAGCTGGATTGAATCATCAGCATCCTCATCTCAATCATCAGCAGCAGCATCATCATCATCATCATCTTAATCAGCATCATCATCATCATCATCATCCTCATAATCATCATCATCATCATGTTTGTGGGGGTGTTCTGGAGATGTGGGATGGCATTTGGATGGATGACGATGGTGGCATGAAGAGATGGTGAAGGTGTCATCATGGGAAGATGAAGTTGATGGTTTGATGGTTTGGGGATACCTGTTGAATCAAGACCGTAAACTGCTCGAAGACTAACTGGTCGAGAGACAGATTCTAGAAAGATTGGTTGATTAAACTAAAGACTGGAGTGTTAGTTGGATAAAATGCGAATGAATTTTAAAAAATCTTAAACATCATCATCATAATCACCACCACCATTAAAATCATCACCACCATCATCATCATGCTCATCAACATCATCACCATGCATCATCATCATCATCAGCATCAAGCCTCCTCACATATTGCAGTGAGGGCGTTGGAAGTTGCTGGATGCCCTCAACCAGATGGTCAGCCGCTTCGAAACATCTGTTTATGCTGGAGGTTTGGAGTAATAATAAATTAATTATTCTAAATAATTGGCAAATCATCTTGATTAAATTAGAGAAAATAGGTAATTATTTTGAATATTTGATAAAACATTTGTCCAGTTAATTACAATTTAATTGAATAATTAATATAAAATATTTAATTGTTAAAATATTTGAAAACTCCTTTTAATTTAATTATAATTTAATTGATACACATCTCCAGTGGCGCAACTAGCGAAAAATGCTGAGAATGGGTGGAGTGGGCTCACAATTGTTTAAATCAAAATAACAAATTATAATTAATAATTAATTATTAATTATTAATTAATTAATTAGTCACCTGAGCAAGCGCGACAGATACAGTCTGTAGGAGGAGTCTGCAAAGTGATTGAGAGATTCCACCAATAGGCACTCGACCTGTCTTAGAACCCTCCTGCTGTTGCCCTGCACTGCCCTCAGTTTGTCCTTAGCCCTATCGACTGGAGGGGTGGGGGTGGTAGTGGGGTGGTTGTGGTGGGGGTGAAGGAGTAGGGGGTGATAGTGGTAGTGGTAGTGATATGTAATGGTAGTGGTGGTGGTTATGGTAGTAAGTAGTGGTAGTGGTGGTGGTGGTGGTGGTAGTAATGGTGCTTGTGGCGAGTGGGAGGTGAGGAGGATGATAGATGGGTGGTGGAAAAGTAATAGATAATGTGTGGAAGATGGATGGGGAACGAGAGGAAGATGGATGGGGAATAAGAGAAAGATGGATGTGGAATGGGAGGAAGATGGATGGGGATGGGTGCAGAGAAATTGCAAAAAAACAACAAACTTTCGTCAGCTAAAGCGATCTTGCATTTATCTAAAAAGGAATTAGAACAAATAAAAATTAAGCAATAATAAATATAAATATAATAGAATCATTATTTAATTTTGAAATTACTAATATAAAGTAAAATTAATTGATACAAATGACCTAATTGCTACAAATTAATTAATTGCTACAAATTAATTAATTGAACACTGTCCAATCATCATCATTGTCATCATCACCTTCGAAGGTGACAGGCTGACTTGCAACAGTGCTCTCACTCACTGACTCCTCCTTTGCCTTCTTCTTCTTCCTCCCTGCCGATGTCTCTCTCTTTGACTCTCTCTTCGTCTTCCTCTTTGTCTTGTCTTCCCCTTCTTCCTTTGATGGGTCAGCTCCCAGGGAAGTTGATAGCTGGACGGTTGATGATACACATTGTATTACAGTAAATACCCACGTATTACTGTACAGTACCCACTTATTACTGTACAGAACCCATGTATTACTGTGTACAGTAGCCACGTATTACTGTTTACAGTACCCACGCATTACTGCACAGTACCCACGCATTACTGCACAGTACCCACGTATTACTGTGTACAGTAAAAACGTATTTTATTGTATTTATTAATGTATAGTTATACTTTACAATACTAAACCCATGCCTTGGGGGTGCGTAAATTGAATGTTCAGAACCTCCTCCAGTTCCTTCAGAGCCTCAGTCGACAGCTTGTCAAGATAGCAGAAGTTTGGGGACGATTCATCTTTTTGAATTCTGAAATAATAAAAATAATAATAATAGCAATAACAATAAGAGTAATAATAATCAGCATCATCAGCATCATCATCGTCATCATCGTCATCATCATCGTCGTCATCATCATCATCAATTCCACAAACTAATTTAACTTCTTTAACAAATGAACTCCTTGCCCATAACATCTCAAGCATGCCTCGTTAAGGCAACCCCCTTTAAGGCACCCCCCTCTAAGGCACCCCCCTTTTAGGCATCTCCCTTTAAGCCAACCCCCTTGCCGACCTGTGAAAGTTGAACGGGTCGAAAGTGTCCCTCACTGCCCCTGCTGGCATCCTTGCCAACCCTTCCACCACTCTATCCAGCTGGGAACGCCATCATTATCATCATCACCATCATCATTAGTATCATCATTTTAATCATCATCATTATCAAACTATCACACCGTCCTTCTTCTCACAGCATCTTATCATCATCCTTACTCAATCCCATCAGAATCACAAACCCTCAAAAAACCACTCAAACAACCCATAACCACTCCGAACCAACTCCGGACCACTCCAAACCAACTCCGGACCACTCCAAACCAACTCCGGACCACTCCAAACCAACTCACCAAGGAGTAGTACTGCACGAACGCCTCTTGCAGCTGCCTCTGTCCATTCAACGCCACCACATCTCGCAGCAACGCTGCCACCACCTTGAAAAACATCGTGAATGGGCACTTATGAGCACTCTGTTTTCTTTAAATTAAAATCCCGCCAATCCATTAATGTATAACTCTAGTTTTCAAAGCCTATTTTAAAACATAATTTCTTGCAACCTACATCACTTCAATCACACTTGATTACAATGCGACTTGATCACTGTGAACTTTCCATGAATCAATCACAGAAACACGACGAACCTTACTCTTGTTCACTTCGTTCTCCACTAAACCAGCATAGCACAACACCAGCGCCCCTCCATAGCACCTCCACGCTTCGTCCTTTATGTAGGACTCTCTGTGGTGCGGTGAATTGATGTCGCTGCTGTTGTTTTTTAATGCTGTTGGGTTTTTAATGTTGTTGTTGCGCTCTTAAATTTTATGAAAGAGCGCTATAAAAATTTATTTAACTGATTGTTGCTTGTTGTGATTATTTTTGTTCTTGTGTTTCTAATTTTGTTGTTGTTGTTGTTGTTGCTGGTTTTGTTGATGTTGCAGCTGGTTTTTTTGTTGCAGAATGTTGTTTCAAATTGTTTTAAACTACACAGTGTTGCACAAGAAAGTCGATTGACCATTTATTCTCTTTCGAAATAACTCTTTTTTGGAGGATTCTTTTTAATATAAAATCTGAAAACGTCTGAAAGACAAAAACACTATCGCAACAACCCTAACAACAACACCATCGCAACAATTCCAAAAACAACAACACGAAAACAACAAAATAGAAAACATCAACATCATTAACAACTACATCGTAAATTATACTAAACAACACCAAAACAACAACAACAGCAACAAAAACAACAGGAACACCAACAAAAAACACTGCACTACCTCCTGTTACACTCCACAAAATCCCAAAAAGTGCAACAACAACAACCACAACAACCTTTACATCACAACCACCACCACACCAACTCTGTCACACTCCACAACAACAACAACGACAACACCAGCACCACCCCACCTCTGTTCCAGATCAGCACAGTGTTGACTGTCAAGCAGCCTCCACAACCGCGTCTTCATCTCCGCCAACCTCTCATGACCTTCAGAGCGCATGTCAGTGTCCATGCTTCGTGTGAAGAGGAAGTCGTTCAGGAGCTGGAAGAGGGGGAAGGGATTTTTATTTGGTTTGAGTAATTTGATTTGATTATTGATTTTAGTAATTGGTTTGAGAGGTTGTCTTAGGTGATTGATTTAAATGATTTATTTATGTGATTGTTTTAAGTGATTGTTTTTAATTACTTATTCAAGTGATTTTCATTTAAAGTTTAATTAAAATATCATTTATAATCTATAATTAAAATGAATGAATTTACTTTATTTTATTTAACGTTTTTAGTTGTTTAATTGAAATATTTGTATTCATAAATAATGTGAAGCTCAGTGAAGTAATTAGTTATGGAGGGTTGTATGAAGGGTTGTGTGGTGGCGACTACTTGGCGGTAGTGAATGAGGTAGTTTCGAATGACATTCGGCCGTTCCAGGAAGGCTTGGAAGTTCTTTCTGTAGCGTTTTATCTTAAAATTAATTTCATATTGGCACAAAATTTTGTGTTTCAAAAATCTTTCTATCTATTTATCCATGCATCTATCCATCCATCCATCCATCCATCCATCCATCCATCCATCCATCTATCCATTCATCCATCCATCCATCCACCCATCCATCCATCCATCCATCCATCCATCCATCCATCCATCCATCCATCCATCCATCCATCCATCCATCCATCCATCCATCCATCCATCCATCCATCCATCCATCCATCCATCCATCCATCCATCCATCCATCCATCCACCCATCCATCCATCCATCCATCCATCCATCCATCCATCCATCCATCCATCTATCCATCCATTCATCCCTCCATGCATCCATGCATCCATTCATCCATCCATCCACCCACCCACCCACCTCGCACAACTCAAACTCAGCAGCATTTCATCTTGAATGGTGATGAACTCAGCCAGGAAAGACTTGCTGTTCATGCCATAAGACTCTTCCATCAGCCACCAGTTCGCCATCACCACCCACCC
>OX030962.1:6075619-6083119 GCA_943735955.1 Piscicola geometra
ACCACAGCAAACCACCACACACCACAGCAAACAACCACAGCACCCAGCAAACCACCACACACCACAGCAAACCACCACACACCACAGCAAACCACCACACACCACAGTGAACCCACCTGCGGACACATGCTGGGCACACAAGGACGTCCTGGCGAACGGAGGTCCCACCACACCGAGGCGCATGTCCCTGCCCACCCCGAACTCCCTGCACAGGTGCGTCCACTCGTGCAGACGCCTGAAGAGGCCGTTCAGTACACGCCACAAGCCGCCATGCTGGATGCTACCACCACTGCTGCTATGGCGACCACCACTACTGTCATGGCGACCACCACTACTGGCATTTACACGGTGACCACCCCTGCTACTACGGTTGGCACTGTTGGCCCTGCTGGTGGTGACGTCAGGGTGGTTGTTGGTCGTTGTACGCGCGTGCACGTCTCCTTCTTGGCGCCAATGCACTTCCGAGTCCTGAACGAGAGTTTGGTTGAGTTTGTTTATTTGTTTGGTTGAGTTTGTTTGTTTGTTTGTTTGTTTGGTTGAGTTTGTTTGTTTGTTAGGTTGAGATTGTTTGTTTGTTTGTTTGTTTGAGTTTGTTTGTTTGTTTGTTTGTTTGAGTTTGTTTGTTTGTTAGGTTGAGTTTGTTTGTTTGTTTGCTTGAGTTTGTTTGTTTGTTTGTTTGTTTGGTTGAGTTTGTTTGTTTCTTTGGTTGAGTATTTTTGTTTGTTTGGTTGAGTTTGTTTGTTTGTTTGTTTGGTTGAGTATTTTTGTTTGTTTGGTTGAGTTTGTTTGTTTGTTTGTTGTTTGAGTTTGTTTGTTTGTTAGGTTGAGTTTGTTTGTTTGTTTGCTTGAGTATTTTCGCTTTTTTTGGTAGTTATTTTTGTTTGCTAACTGTTGTGTTGTGTTAAGTTGTGTTGACTCAGTGTGTGTTTTACCTATGTATACGATAAGATAAATGATGATGAGGATGATGATGATTATGATGATCATCATTATTAATCTTATTTATCATTATCATTATTTATTCTTTTCATCATCATCGATTCTTCTTAAACTTGATTGACTGCAGCACCAACAAGGTAGCAGAGGTAGTGTTGTTGGATGCGGAGGTTGAAGGAGGGAGAGAGGCGGGAGATGGAGGTGAGGGGCACTCTGTCTTCCACAAACAACTGCACCAGCTCCTCCTTCCGTGCTGCTGGAATGGTGCTGGGGTGAGGAGGTTGTGAAATGGCGGTTGGTTGGTTGGTTAGTTGTTTGGTTGGTTGGTTGGTTGGTTGGTTAGTTGTTTGGTTGGTTGGTTGGTTGGTTGGTTGGTTAGTTGGTTGGTTGGTTGGTTGGTTGGTTAGATGGTTGGTTGGTTAGTTGGTTGGTTGGTTGGTTGGTTGGTTAGTTGGTTGGTTGGTTGGTTGGTTAGTTGGTTAGTTGGTTGGTTGGTTGGTTAGTTGGTTGGTTGGTTAGTTGGTTGGTTGGTTGGTTAGTTGGTTGGTTGGTTGGTTGATTGGTTGGTTGGTTAGTTGGTTGGTTGGTTGATTGATTGATTGGTTGGTTAGTTGGTTGGTTAGTTGGTTGGTTGATTGGTTGGTTGGTTGG
Source organism: Piscicola geometra (assembly GCA_943735955.1). Taxonomy (NCBI): domain Eukaryota; kingdom Metazoa; phylum Annelida; class Clitellata; order Hirudinida; family Piscicolidae; genus Piscicola; species Piscicola geometra. The sequence goes on from OX030962.1 coordinate 6,077,207, forward strand.
TTGATCAAAAATGTGCCAGCATGTTTCTGGTTGAATTTAAAATAAAAACAGAACACTCAAAAAAGGTTATCTGGGAGAATAAAAATGTATAAACTGAAATAGGTTGAATTAAAAATAAAAAAACCACCAAAAAGACACTCCTAACCCGTTGTACATTTCCTTGACTGTCGACATGACGACTGACAAGTGGACGAAGTCATGCACGATGGACTGGCAGACGCTGCTGACAAGATCCTTGTGTCGCTGACACTTCCTTGCCGCCTCTATTGACTGCAGCATCTTGATCTTCTGCCTTGATAGTTCAAAAGAACGCTTCTTTCTTTCACGCATTTCCTTTGGGTGAAATGTTTATGGACTATTCTTATAGTTATAGTTAAAGAGTTAGGTAATTAACATCAATCAATCAATCAAATAAATTTCTATAGCGCTCTTTAATCAAATTCAAGAGCGCTCTGAAATGAATTTGTCGAACAGATATGTCTTCAGATCCTTACGAAACGTAAATAATGATTTAGAAGTAGTTAAATAAGGAGGTAATGAGTTCCAAATATATGGACCTGCATAATGGAAAGAACGTTTAGCAAAAGAGTTATTAATGGAAGGAATGAAATTGTTTAATGGAACTTTTTTCGTATTCAATCAACAATTCTGTAATTTTATTTTGAAGAATGAAAGTTATTTAAAGTCTTTATTGGACTTGCCTTTTCCAGAAACTTGCAGTGCTTTCTTCCTTTTTCGACCACCTCCTTCATCTCTTCATACTGCCTCTTACCTTGCTCCAACTCACTGCCAACGCTCTTCCATCCCTCATAACTCCTCACCACCCACTCTTCAGTCTGACAGGGATGTGCCAACTTCTCTAGGTAGCTTATTCTGCGTTTTTCTTCCTTTGATATTGATAAATGAATTATTTTTAATAGTTTTGATCAATCAATAAAATACAATTATTTAGTTTTTTGATAAATACCAAAGCTCGATGAGTTAAAACATGCCTGAATTCGAGACATAAGAAAGAAGTTTAAGCCTTAGGGTTTAAACTAGAAGGGGAATACCTCTATCTCGTCATGGTGAGAATCGAACTTGTCGAAGAGGGTTTTCATAAAAATTGTTTCTTCCATTACTGTGATTCCTATATGCATGAATTAATTCCAGTGGTTTCTTTTCTTGACACTTGAATGTTAATTTCGAGAAAAAACAAAACCCAAGAAAAATAATGAGAAATACTCGGTTTATTAGTTATTTTAATGGGAAATATAATTAGCGCTTTAACTTAAAAGTTTTAAGTTAAAAATGTCTAGTCTCAAAAACAATTGTAACTTTATTAAGTAACTATAGCAACAGTTTTTTTTAAATTTAAAAGTAAAACTTTTAAAAGCATAAGCTCTTCAAATATAAATTTTCTATTTTTTAATTAACTAAAAAAATTTGAATATTTCTTTATTGTTCAAACTGAAAATAGAGTCCCTCAACACAGACAACAAAATGAATATAAAGAGACCACATTATGTCTTTTAGCTCTCAGTGTCTGATGATTTGGATTGATTAGGAGATTTTTCAGGACGTGTTTGGTTGGCAGTGGAATGATTGATGGAAGGGCGGTTGTTGTTGTTGGTGATGGTGGAGGAGGGAAGGAGGGGTGAGATGGAGGGCGGGTGGAAGTTTCTACAGTTGCTTCCGAATCTGCAAGTGCCCGACAGGAAGTGGGTGCATAGTGGTTTGTTGCCTGCAGGTGCAAATGGAAGGATCAGTCAATGGAACTTATGTAAGCGTTATTTAATTAATTAATAAGGTTTTTTGAGGTATTTTATTAACTTTGTTCCCACAAGTTAGTTTTATGGAGAAAATATATAATTAAATTATATATATGAGCCCTAGCAATATCCTTAGTATCATCATCCCCCACCAATATCAACATCCCCATTATAATCATCATCACAACCTCCACCATCGTCATCACCATCACCACCATCACTATCACCATCACTATCATCCCCACTATCATCACAACCACCACCAATGGATGACAAACCTTTGTTGAAGAGGTGTGGGGGCGGCATGGGGAATGGAGGGCTGAAGATGGGAGGAGCCATCATCAGCTGTGCCCTGGCTGCGTCCTGCGGTTGGCGAAGACAATACAAATAATAATAATGATAATAATAATAACAATAAGAAGAAATGTGGTTTATTCGCATTCGCCCTGACCTCAAATATTCAAGCCAATACGAAATTTTAAAAATTCAAAAATTTTGTACCGAAGCGATAAGCAACGGAATATTCGGCACAACTATATTATGAATTATTAAATGGCGACCTCTGTTGAACGAAATATAAATTTGTAATTCAAAATAAAAAAAGAATATGCGTAAAATAAATACTATTTAAGCATCTGAATATATATAAATACTTTATATATATATATATGAATAATATATATATATATATATATATAGACATAAAATTATCTAGAAGATGAGATAATCAGAATCGGTGAGATGTACCATCATTAGAGGCATCATTGGAAACATAGAATTCCAAGGAGTGTTCAGGGAGGGTGGTGGTGATGATAACGATGAAGGAACAGATGGTGATGATAATGATAGAGGGGATAACGATGATGATGATGATGATGAAGTGGAATCTTTAGTTTTATCTCGGTCATTGGTGGGTTGATTTGTTAACTGGGGTTTGTTATTGGGGGTAAAGATGGTATCGGGTTGGGGCGTGGTGGTTGGGTGGTTTGGAGAGGTTGTGGTGGTGGGCTGGCTGGGGATGAACGGGTGGGAGGAAGTGGGTGTATCGGTGGTGCTGGTAGTAGTGCTGGTGTGTTCATATAGCACTTCACTGCCCAGGCCCGTGATCTGTGGAGGATAGCATGCCATCGTCATCATGCCTCACCAATCTATACTCAGCCATTTTGAACCAAAGATATAAAATAAATAAAACCTAAATGACGTCACGAAAATATCAAACAACTTTCATATTCTTTCTTATTTTTGTAAACTGATACATATTCATCATCATCACCATCACCATCCTCATTATCATCTTCATCCTCACTATCATCATCATCATCATCATCATCATCACCATCATCATCCTCACTATCATCATCATCCTCACTATCATCATCATCATTATCGCCACTCTCATCATCCTACGTCGGATAGAGGAATGGTTCTTGGCTCAGTGACGATTGGCTGGTATTCTGGGTCAGGCTCTTCCGGAAAGTCTGGCAATCTGCCAAAAAATTATACAAATTTGCACAGATTGATAAAAAAGATTTAAGTAGTTATCATTATATAGCTTATAAATAGATTCTCTGGGAATTTCTCATCCCTACCCTCCCCCCACTCACAAACCCATAACCCTATTCCACCCACCCCCCTCTCCACCCACTCACAAACCCATAACACTATCCCACTAACCCCCCTCTCCACCCACTCACAAACCCACCTCCCTCTCCACCCACTCACAAACCCACCCCCCTCTCCCCCCACTCACAAATCCATAACCCTATCCCACCCACCCCCCTCACCACCCACTCACAAACCCATAACCCTATCCCACCCACTCACAAACCCACCCCCCTCTCCCCCCACTCACAAACCCATAACCCTATCCCACCCACCCCCCTCTCCACCCACTCACAAACCCATAACACTATCCCACTTACCCCCCTCTCCACCCACTCACAAACCCATAACACTATCCCACCCACCCCCCTCTCCACCCACTCACAAATCCCTGTTGAAGTAGATGACTTGAAGGACGTTTTGTTCCCGCGCCAACTGCACCTTCCTCTCGACACTCTGACACCCCCACTCGGCCAGTTGTTGCACGTTCGATATGTGCATCGGACGACGCCACTTTGGAAGTGAAGGGGTGTTCATGTTGGTGTTGTTGTTGTTCATGTTGTTGTTGTTGTTGGAAAAAGTTGTTGGGTGTGGTTTGATAAGACGTATAATTGTAACCAACTTCATCTCCATCATCATCATATAATACAAAACTTATACAACTACACCATAACAACTACAGCAGAAACACAAAAGCCACAAAATAAACACAATTATAAAACAAAAACTCAACCACAACACAAATCCACAACAAAAATCAAAAGACAAAAGTCACCACTACAGCCACAACACCCCAACAAGAGCCACAAAAACCACAACAACCACAACAACAACCACACCAACACAAACACATCAACACAAACACATCAACACAAAAAACCCAACAACACCACACCAAAAAAAAAACAACCACAACAACCATAACAACCACAACAACCACAACAACCCCAACAACCACAACAACCACAACAAACACAACAACCACACCAACACAAACACACCAACACAAACACACCAACACAAACACACCAGCACAAACGCACCAGCACAAACACATCAACACAAAAAACCCAACAACACCACACAAAAAAAAACAACAACCACAATTCCAACATTGTCCTTATCGACAACGGCCTGGCCGAAGAGTTGTTTGCGGTTGTTCTGGAACATCTGGTACTCCATCTCAATCTCGTGCCGTCTCACGTCCACAAAGTCCTTCATGCTGTTCACTGGGGTGGGGGTGTGGGGGGTTGTGGGGAGGTGAAGGGGTGGGGGGATGGGGGGGGGTGGGGGAATGGGGAGGGGGATGATGATTTTGGAATAAGGATGATTGAGGAGAGAGGCAGGTGGAGGGGTTGTGGTGGGGTGGAAGGGTTGTGGGGGGGTGGAGGGGTTGTGGGGGGGGGGGTGGAGGGTTGTGGGGGAATGGAGGGGTTGTGGGGGGGTGGAGGGGTGTGGGGGGGTGGGGTTGTGGGAGTGTGGTTGTGGGGGGTAGGGAGGGGGATGATAATTGTGGAATAGGGATGATAGAAGGTAGAAGGAGTTGGAGAAGGTTGTGGTGGAAGGATAATGGAGGAAAGGATGGTAGTGGGTGTTGGTGGAATAATGATGGTGGTGGAAGGAGGGTAGTGGTGGTGGAAGGAGGTGATAAGAACAACAACAACCGCAAGAACAACAACACTCACCTCTCTCACTCTCATCCACCACGAAGTAGAAGTAGCTGCACAGGTCCTCGGCAAACCTCACCTCCTTGCGTACCCTCTTGTCAGTCGGGCCTTCATTGGCATGGGAGGCGGGTTTGGTTGGCATGGGAGGAGGGATGGAATAAGAGAAGTGGTTGGCATGATAATGATGATGATGATAATGATGATGATGATGATGATAATAATGATGATGATGATAATAATGATGATGATGATAATAATGATGATAATGATGATGATGATGATAATGATGAAGATTATGATAATGATGATGATAATGATGATGATAATAATGATGATGATGATAATAATGATGATGATGATAATGATGATGATTATGATAATGAAGATTATGATAATGATGATGATTATGATAATGATGATGATGATGATGATGAGAACCTTCTTTGCAGCGTGTTTCAGTGTCTTTGGATGCATCCTTTCCTGACACGAGCTTGCCATCTACTATCTGTTCGACGAGAAATTCACTTTTAAAAAGAAGTGATGTGCAGATGAATAAAATCATAAATAAAATATTATATTTGATTTTCTTTTAAATGCCATAAAACATGTGAACAAACTCAGCGAATTTGAAAGATTAATCTATAATCATTCTAGAGTAGATAGCAGCAATAACTCACATAGTAATCATCTCCATTTTTATTATTATTACTATTATTATTATTTTTGTTTTTGTTGTTCGGCTTGAAGATCGACTTGCGGCTTTGTGAAGCGCCTCTTTTTCGCGTCTTGTTGGCGTTTGCTATGGTTACAGAGGATGAGGTGAGTGCATCCATGAAGCCCTTTGACTCTGTGTGTGTGTGTGTGTGTGTGTGTGTGTGACTGTGTGTGTGTGT
>OX030962.1:6085619-6108119 GCA_943735955.1 Piscicola geometra
CCATTCCTGCAATGGTCTCGTGCATCCTCCCATTCAATTGACTCTCTTGGTCTTTGTTTGATTTGTCATTTTCATTGATTGACTTGGATGGTGGGCATTTGTGTGTGTTTTGTTGATCGATGCCTGAGAAGTGTTGGTGCAGTCGCAGACGCAGTTCTGACAAATGGCCGTAACATCTTCCCCACCCTTCTTCCTTCTCGACAAATCTGTAAGGTTTCCATTTAGTGATATTTAATTTTTTAAATAAATTTATGAAATATGGATATTATTGAAAGGATTATAATGATTTGAAATATTTATCAGACCTTGCAAGTGAAACTTCATCAGGATGCTCTAGTAGTTTTTTCACAACACCTTGCATCCCTCCATGGTTGCTTCTAGAAATCATTATAAATAATATTAGAATTTATAATTTAATATAAACTTAATTATACTAAATATTGAAATATGAAAATTATGAATTGAAATGGCAATCAACTACCTCTTTTCTTTATTGGAGAGTCCATTGCATTCAACATGATGAGTGATGTTATCCTGTGCATTAGTGCTTGTGGTGTCATAGTCCTTGTTTGTGTTTTGAGAGTTAGATTTACATGCAGTCTGTGAAGTGACTGAATCTAATTTGTTCACATGAATGCTACTGTTAGTGTTCAAACTAGAGTCTTTTGCATTTATTTCAATACTTTCATGCTCATTGTGTGAATCCATTATAGTATAATATATAATAGTATGATTATACAAACAAATCAAGAACAAAATGCAAACAAGAAATACAATAAACGGTTTAATTAAAGTATGAAACAAGAAGAAAATGTTTATGTTAATAAATATTTAAAGAAACATAAGAGTGATAATTGTCAGAGGATAAAGAAGCACAGTATTGATACCAGAAAGCCTTACGATTATCTAATAAAGATAAGTTTAGATGAAATAAATGAGAAAGAGGCTAATTAAATCACTCAAAAAGAATTATAAAATAGAGAAAATTGGAAAATGCATCAGAAGCCGACCTCCATTAAATATAGATTCACTGAAATTATAATTGATTCAACTTTATAAAATATCGAAGTTTAATAAAAATATATTTTTAATTTTAAAAAGTGATTTTGTGAAACTCATAAAAATGTGTACAATTTATTCTTTTTTCTACAAAACCTAGCACACCCCTATAAATAAGTTTGTTGAAAAATGGTGCAGATTTAACTAAATGCTCGGTTTATTGTTCGATGTAAAAAGAAGTAAATAATTATAACATCGTTAAATTTTTACGTATTTATTTTGCAGAAATTAATTATTAAAATTATGGAAATTTTTACCGGATTTTGCTTTTTTATTTTGATAGGTTTGTATTATTGTCACTATTTTCATTTTATTTAGGTGTATCGGTTATACATCAAATAAATATTACTTTTTCACATTCATTTAATATTAACCTTTTAATTGCAAAACATGCATTCGAATTCTTTTAATTTTTCTATTTCAAAACTTAACCTACATATTCCATAAAATAATCAGCAAGGACCACAGAGACTCAAAGAAACTCAGCAGACGTCTTTTTGGAATTTGAAGCTCAGCCATCAGACACTGTCATCAACAGAGACGTGGCTGAAACGGCTACACTAGACTGCATGCTCAAGGGAAACCTGCACAAAGAGGTGCACTGGTTCAAAGATGGTGTCAAAGTCATCTGGAATGATAAAAGGTCATTAAATTACATTTTATTATTAATTTTCTATTAAAATCACATTTATTTTAATACACTTTTATAATAAAAATAAATGTATTTGCAATATTTTTCATCCATCCATTACTTACATTCCTCTCTTCATCCAGGAAGATCCTATTGAATGGCAGTTTGTTGCTGCAAAGAGGGGATGAAGGTGGTTGGTACCATTGCGAAGTGGGGGTGGAAGGTGGAGGGGTGGTGGTGAGTCGAAGAGCTCTAGTGCAATTCGTAGGTAAGGGATTTCAAAATCAATAATAATGAGAGCTATATATATATATTTATTTATTTAAATTATTAAAAATATTTTTGTTAATACTTTATTGATCACTTATTATTCCCCTATCCATTATCTACTCATCTACCCATTATTCATCCACACACTCCTCTTCCATCCATCTACCCATCCAAAGCCCCTCCTACACCATCCTCTCCGGATGACGTTATCAAACACTCCGTCTATCTCCGAGACATGCTCATCCTCAAATGCCTTGGTCACAATAACAATATTACTAATAACAACATTAATAATAATAATATTAATAACAAAAATAATAACAACAACATAAAAAATAATAAGTTTAATAATAATAATAATAATGGCTTGATTGCTGGCAAGCATGTAAAGTGGCTGAAAGACGACTTCGAGATCGGAGGTGCCAACAACTACACCACTTTCCCGTCCTACGGCGTCCTTCAGGTGGTGGTGGTGCTAGTAGTAGTTGTGGTGGTGGTAGTAGTAGTAGTAGTGCTTGTAATAGTAGTGATCTTGGGGGTGTTGGTTGTAGTATTGGTGGTGTTGGGGGTGGTAGTAGTAGTAATAGTAATGGTGGGGGTGGTAGTAATAGTAGTAGTAGTAGCAGTAACACTATAACACACACACACACGCACACAGATCGCGAGGATGCAATTTGAGGACTTTGGTCGCTTCAAGTGCAACTGTCACGGAGACGAGGATGTCCTTTCGTGGATGTCCATGCACGTCGTCACCCAGAACGCCGACCATGGTCGCATGGGATGGCTTGGTTGGGGCAGGGTTTGATTATGGTTGTGGATGGGTTTTTAAGGGGCGTTGAGTTGTTTGTGGTGGGTTGGTTGAAAGTATGAAGAGGGTTGGGATAAGGTTGGTGGGAAATGTTGAATTCGTGTTCCGAAAGATAAAAAAATTATGTTTAGAAATTGGATTTAAAGTTTCACTTTTATTCAAACTTTTCAGAAAACTACCAGGGCGTGGCTCCAAAGTTCCAAATGGAGCCATCTGATTGGACGGGGCTTGAGGGGGATGAGCTTGTTCTCTTGTGCTCAGCCAATGGAAGGGACCGCAATGAAAGGAGGCCCGATATCACGTGGTTGAAGGATGGAGTGAAAGTGAACGTCATGTGAGTGTTTTTCCATTGGTGGATGAGGTGTTTGAGTGGAGGAAGTAAATGAAGAATGGGGATGATGATGATGATCATCATCATCATCATCACCAAGGTGGTGTCTAAAACACACCATGCTTTTATTCCTCCACAAAAAACCCACCATTGCAACACCCCCACCCCCCGCAGTCTCTCAAGCCACCCCTCCTTACACCTTGTCTCCTCCACCCCCTCCGACACGGGCCTCTACACCTGTCGTGCCAGCAACCTCGAGGGCTTCGTCGACTCGACTGTCCTCGTCCGTGTCATGCGTGCGTTGTCATTTGTCTGTCATATTGACATTTGTCTGTCGTCACTTTCCGTTTTTCTCATTGTTTTTTTATAATTTGGTTAAATTGTTTGTTTTTTTAACTTATATATGTATTTATTTTTATTATTTGTTTATGTAATAATTATATTTATTATTTTTTTCTTCATTGTTATTATTACTTGTTTATATAGTAATATAATAATAATATAATGATTGTTTTCATTATAACAAAGTATCTAATTAATTTATTATGCGCCATACAAATTATCTCCTTTCATCCATCCATCACCACAGCTAAACCTACCTTCTTCTCCAAATCGATGCAACTAACCGCTACTCAGAATTACGACTTACATCTAAAGTGTCTGCAATCATCATCATCATCATCATCATCATCATCATCATCATCATCACCACCACCATCATCATCATCATCACCGCCATCATCATCATCAGCATGGCGTGGTGTGGAGTGGTTGAAGGATGGTGTGGTAGTGGCTAGTAACTGTGGTAGTTGCGGTAGTTATCACGGCAGCAGAAGCGTTAATAACGGTAACGATGCCCGTTCACGAGTTGTGGCTGGTGGTGATTTGGTGGTGGCAGGCTTGGGAGTGGTGGATGCAGGCGTTTACCAATGCGTGGTGGTGGGTGAGGGTGGCGGGGAGTGGGTGTCGAGTGGTGTGAAGGTGGTGGTGGTGCCGGAGGTTGATGCTAGAGGTTGGCTCTCTTTTGTTTTTATTTATTTTCTCATTGAAAACTATTACTACTACTTCTACTAAAACAAATAATAATAATGGTAATAATAATAATAATGATAACAATAAAAATAGGATAATAAAATGTTCTATTGTATATAATTTACTCCCATTCCACTGGAGTTATAATTTTATCCATTTCAACCAACCCTCAACCACCCAGCCACCCATCCAGTGGCCACCCCTATCCAAGCCCCAACCGGCATCATCATCATAACCAACTCTCCTTATCACATCACTATCACATGGCATGGTGCTGATGATGATGGCGGTAGTAGTAGTGATGGTGGGAATGATGATGATGATACCAACGAAGACGGTGATGATGATAGTTTAAGAAAGTTTCACTATCTTCTGACTCTTTCTGAAGCTAGCAACTCAGCAAGGTGATTTAATTGGGTCGTAATTAATTCAATTAATAATTTATTTTAATTATGTAATTATCTACAGCTTCTCTAAGTAACTTTTTAATGAATAATTAAATCTTTTAAATAAAACTACATCATTGTTTCATGCCGTATTTTCATAACCAAAATAATTATTCTCTTATCATAAATCTTCCACCACCACCATTACCTTAATCTTTGTGTTTATGCCACGCCAATAATACTCGTTGTTGTACTGTATTGTATTGTATTGTATTGTATTGTATTGTATTGTATTGTATTGTATTGTATTGTATTGTATTGTATTGTATTGTATTGTATTGTATTGTATTGTATTGTATTGTATTGTATTGTATTGTATTGTATTGTATTGTATTGTATTGTATTGTATTGTATTGTATTGTATTGTATTGTATTGTATTGTATTGTATTGTATTGTATTGTATTGTATTGTATTGTATTGTATTGTATTGTATTGTATTGTATTGTATTGTATTGTATTGTATTGTATTGTATCATCTACAGAACTCGCAAACAAAAGAGTCATATTGCCCAAGCGTCTTTTGGTGGTTTGAGGCCTTCTATGGTGTACAGTGTGGAGCTGAGACGTTGTAGTGGTGGTGGTAGTGGTAGTAGTAGTGGTGTTGGTGGTGGTAGTAGTGGTGGTGGTGGTGGTAGTAGTGGTAGTGGTGGTAATGGTAGTGGTGTAGTATGTTCTGAAGCTGCATTAGCAAGTGTCACCATGCCACACGAAGGTTGGTGATTAGGTGGTTTGGCTTTGTTGATACTGTAGTTAGAGTTAGTGTATTTATATACTTAACTACTATCATAACCACCACCTAATTAACTCATGCATAAAACATTTTATATTTTCAACTACTATCATAACCACCTCATTAACTCACGCATAAACATGTCATGACGTCACAGGTGAGTCATCACACGTCAGCGTCAGCAACCTCGAGGCATCCCTCCTCCATCCTCCTACCTCAGTCACGCTGTCATGGAAACCACCGGAATCATTATCAGCACCCTCGAATAATAACAACAATAATATTAATAAAGATATTAATAACAATAATAATAATAATGTGTACTATCCTGAAATAGCGGCATACGTCATCACTTATTTCGAAACATCTGACCCGTCGACGAAGCTTTACATAGAAGTTCCAGTATCATCATCATCGCCGTCGTCATCATCACCGTCATCATCGCCGTCATCATCACCGTCATCATCACCGTCATCATCACCGTCATCATCATTATCATCGGCAACAGTGAGTAATTTGCATGCATATGGCAATTACACATTTCAATTGGCAGTGGTGTTGGCTGGATGGGTGCGGGCTGCTTCTGTGTCTGTCACTCCATCCATCCCTTCCACATCCTCTGATGGTGGGTTGGTTGGTTGTGTGGTGGGAAAAGAGGGTGGGGAGGGGGGTTGAGAGAAATGAGGGTGTGTTTAAGGGGGGGGGGGTGGAAGTAAGGTGAATGGTGTAAGTTATGTAGGTAGTGAAAGGTGAGGATGGATGGGGTTGAGTGTTTGACAGATTTTTTTCATTATCATTCATCCAATCATTGAATAAATTCACATCAGTTCATCCTTCATTCATTCATCCCTCAGTTCATCCTTCATTCATCCATTCCTCAGCTCATCCTTTATTCATCCATTCCTCAGCTCATCCTTCATTCATCCATTCCTCAGCTCATCCTTAATTTGTCCATCCTTCATTCATCCATTCCTCAGCTCATCCTTCATTCATCCATTCCTCAGCTCATCCTTCATTCATCCATTCCTCAGCTCATCCTTCATTCATCCATTCCTCAGCTCATTCTTCATTCATCCATTCTTCATTCATCCATTCCTCAGCTCATCCTTAATTTGTCCATTCCTCAGCTCATCCTTTATTCATCCATTCCTCAGCTCATCCTTCATTCATTCATCCCTCAGCTCATCCTTCATTCATTCATTCTTCAGCTCATCCTTCATTCATCCATTCCTCAGCTCATCCTTCATTCATCCATTCCTCAGCTCATTCTTCATTCATCCATTCCTCAGCTCATCCTTCATTCATCCATTCCTCAGCTCATCCTTCATTCATCCATTCCTCATCTCATCCTTCATTCATCCATTCCTCATCTCATCCTTCATTCATCCATTCCTCATCTCATCCTTCATTCATCCATTCCTCAGCTCATCCTTCATTCATCCATTCCTCATCTCATCCTTCATTCATCCATTCCTCAGCTCATCCTTCATTCATTCATCCCTCATCTCATCCTTCATTCATCCATTCCTCAGCTCATCCTTCATTCATCCATTCCTCAGCTCATCCTTCATTCATCCATTCCTCAGCTCATCCTTCATTCATCCATTCCTCAGCTCATCCTTCATTCATCCATTCCTCAGCTCATCCTTCATTCATCCATTCTTCAGCTCATTCTTCATTCATCCATCCCTCATCTCATCCTTCATTCATCCATTCTTCAGCTCATCCTTCATTCATCCATCCCTCAGCTCATCCTTCATTCATCCATTCTTCAGCTCATCCTTCATTCATCCATTCCTCAGCTCATCCTTCATTCATCCATTCCTCAGCTCATTCTTCATTCATCCATTCCTCAGCTCATCCTTCATTCATCCATTCCTCAGCTCATCCTTCATTCATCCATTCCTCATCTCATCCTTCATTCATCCATTCCTCAGTTCATCCTTCATTCATCCATTCCTCATCTCATCCTTCATTCATCCATTCCTCAGCTCATCCTTCATTCATCCATTCCTCAGCTCATCCTTCATTCATCCATTCTTCATTCATCCATTCCTCAGCTCATCCTTCATTCATCCATTCCTCAGCTCATCCTTCATTCATCCATTCCTCAGCTCATTCTTCATTCATCCATTCCTCAGCTCATCCTTCATTCATCCATTCCTCAGCTCATCCTTCATTCATCCATTCCTCAGCTCATCCTTCATTCATCCATTCCTCAGCTCATTCTTCATTCATCCATTCCTCAGCTCATCCTTCATTCATCCATTCCTCAGCTCATCCTTCATTCATCCATCCCTCAGCTCATCCTTCATTCATCCATTCTTCAGCTCATCCTTCATTCATCCATTCCTCAGCTCATCCTTCATTCATCCATTCCTCAGCTCATCCTTCATTCATCCATTCCTCAGCTCATCCTTAATTTGTCCATCCTTCATTCATCCATTCCTCAGCTCATCCTTAATTTGTCCATCCTTCATTCATCCATTCCTCAGCTCATCCTTCATTCATCCATTCCTCAGCTCATTCTTCATTCATCCATCCCTCAGCTCATCCTTAATTTGTCCATCCTTCATTCATCCATTCCTCAGCTCATCCTTAATTTGTCCATCCTTCATTCATCCATTCCTCAGCTCATCCTTCATTCATCCATTCCTCAGCTCATTCTTCATTCATCCATCCCTCAGCTCATCCTTAATTTGTCCATCCTTCATTCATCCATCCCTCAGCTCATCCTTAATTTGTCCATCCTTCATTCATCCATTCCTCAGCTCATCCTTCATTCATCCATTCCTCAGCTCATCCTTCATTCATCCATTCCTCAGCTCATCCTTAATTTGTCCATCCTTCATTCATCCATTCCTCAGCTCATCCTTAATTTGTCCATCCTTCATTCATCCATTCCTCAGCTCATCCTTCATTCATCCATTCCTCAGCTCATCCTTCATTCATCCATTCCTCAGCTCATCCTTCATTCATCCATTCCTCAGCTCATCCTTCATTCATCCATCCCTCATCTCATCCTTCATTCATCCATTCCTCAGCTCATCCTTCATTCATCCATTCCTCAGCTCATCCTTCATTCATCCATTCCTCAGCTCATCCTTCATTCATCCATTCCTCAGCTCATTCTTCATTCATCCATTCCTCAGCTCATCCTTCATTCATCCATTCCTCAGCTCATTCTTCATTCATCCATTCCTCAGCTCATCCTTCATTCATCCATTCCTCAGCTCATCCTTAATTTGTCCATCCTTCATTCATCCATTCCTCAGCTCATCCTTAATTTGTCCATCCTTCATTCATCCATTCCTCAGCTCATTCTTCATTCATCCATTCCTCAGCTCATCCTTCATTCATCCATTCCTCATCTCATCCTTCATTCATCCATTCCTCAGCTCATTCTTCATTCATCCATTCCTCAGCTCATCCTTCATTCATCCATTCCTCAGCTCATTCTTCATTCATCCATCCCTCATCTCATCCTTCATTCATCCATTCCTCAGCTCATCCTTCATTCATCCATTCCTCAGCTCATTCTTCATTCATCCATCCCTCATCTCATCCTTCATTCATCCATTCCTCAGCTCATCCTTCATTCATTCATCCCTCAGCTCATCCTTCATTCATCCATTCCTCAGCTCATCCTTCATTCATCCATTCTTCAGCTCATTCTTCATTCATCCATCCCTCATCTCATCCTTCATTCATCCATTCTTCAGCTCATCCTTCATTCATCCATCCCTCATCTCATCCTTCATTCATCCATTCCTCAGCTCATCCTTCATTCATCCATTCCTCAGCTCATTCTTCATTCATCCATTCCTCAGCTCATCCTTAATTTGTCCATTCCTCAGCTCATCCTTCATTCATCCATTCCTCAGCTCATCCTTCATTCATCCATTCCTCAGCTCATCCTTCATTCATCCATCCCTCATCTCATCCTTCATTCATCCATCCCTCATCTCATCCTTCATTCATCCATTCCTCAGCTCATCCTTCATTCATCCATTCCTCAGCTCATTCTTCATTCATCCATTCCTCAGTTCATCCTTCATTCATCCATTCCTCAGCTCATTCTTCATTCATCCATTCTTCATTCATCCATTCCTCAGCTCATCCTTCATTCATTCATCCCTCAGCTCATCCTTCATTCATCCATTCCTCAGCTCATTCTTCATTCATCCATTCTTCATTCATCCTTCATTCATCCATTCCTCAGCTCATTCTTCATTCATCCATTCCTCAGCTCATCCTTTATTCATCCATTCCTCAGCTCATTCTTCATTCATCCATTCCTCAGCTCATTCTTCATTCATCCATTCCTCAGCTCATCCTTCATTCATCCATTCCTCAGCTCATCCTTCATTCATCCATTCCTCAGCTCATCCTTTATTCATCCATTCCTCATCTCATTCTTCATTCATCCATTCCTCAGCTCATCCTTCATTCATCCATTCCTCAGCTCATCCTTCATTCATCCATTCCTCAGCTCATCCTTTATTCATCCATTCCTCAGCTCATCCTTCATTCATCCATTCCTCATCTCATCCTTTATTCATCCATTCCTCAGCTCATTCTTCATTCATCCATTCCTCATCTCATTCTTCATTCATCCATTCTTCAGCTCATTCTTCATTCATCCATTCCTCATCTCATCCTTCATTCATCCATCCCTCATCTCATCCTTCATTCATCCATTCCTCAGCTCATCCTTCATTCATCCATTCCTCAGCTCATCCTTCATTCATCCATTCCTCAGCTCATCCTTCATTCATCCATTCCTCAGCTCATCCTTTATTCATCCATTCCTCAGCTCATCCTTCATTCATCCATTCCTCATCTCATCCTTTATTCATCCATTCCTCAGCTCATCCTTCATTCATCCATTCCTCAGCTCATTCTTCATTCATCCATTCCTCAGCTCATCCTTCATTCATCCATTCCTCAGCTCATTCTTCATTCATCCATTCCTCAGCTCATCCTTCATTCATCCATTCCTCAGCTCATTCTTCATTCATCCATTCCTCAGCTCATCCTTTATTCATCCATTCCTCAGCTCATCCTTAATTTGTCCATCCTTCATTCATCCATTCTTCATTCATCCATTCCTCAGCTCATCCTTCATTCATCCATTCTTCATTCATCCATTCTTCAGCTCATCCTTCATTCATCCATTCCTCAGCTCATCCTTCATTCATCCATTCCTCAGCTCATTCTTCATTCATCCATTCCTCAGCTCATCCTTCATTCATCCATTCCTCAGCTCATCCTTTATTCATCCATTCCTCAGCTCATCCTTCATTCATCCATTCCTCATCTCATCCTTTATTCATCCATTCCTCAGCTCATCCTTCATTCATCCATTCCTCAGCTCATCCTTCATTCATCCATTCCTCAGCTCATTCTTCATTCATCCATTCCTCATCTCATTCTTCATTCATCCATTCCTCAGCTCATTCTTCATTCATCCATTCCTCAGCTCATCCTTAATTTGTCCATCCTTCATTCATCCATTCCTCAGCTCATTCTTCATTCATCCATTCCTCAGCTCATCCTTTATTCATCCATTCCTCAGCTCATCCTTAATTTGTCCATCCTTCATTCATCCATTCTTCATTCATCCATTCCTCAGCTCATCCTTCATTCATCCATTCTTCATTCATCCATTCTTCAGCTCATCCTTCATTCATCCATTCCTCAGCTCATCCTTCATTCATCCATTCCTCAGCTCATTCTTCATTCATCCATTCCTCAGCTCATTCTTCATTCATCCATTCCTCAGCTCATCCTTCATTCATCCATTCCTCAGCTCATCCTTCATTCATCCATTCCTCAGCTCATCCTTCATTCATCCATTCCTCAGCTCATCCTTCATTCATCCATTCCTCAGCTCATCCTTCATTCATCCATTCTTCAGCTCATTCTTCATTCATCCATTCCTCAGCTCATTCTTCATTCATCCATTCTTCAGCTCATTCTTCATTCATCCATCCTTCATTCATCCATTCCTCAGCTCATCCTTCATTCATCCATTCCTCAGCTCATCCTTCATTCATCCATTCCTCATCTCATCCTTCATTCATCCATTCCTCATCTCATCCTTCATTCATCCATCCCTCATCTCATCCTTCATTCATCCATTCCTCAGCTCATTCTTCATTCATCCATTCCTCAGCTCATCCTTCATTCATCCATTCCTCAGCTCATCCTTCATTCATCCATCCTTCATTCATCCATTCCTCACTCACTCATGCAGCACTCAAGAGTGACCCGCCTAAAAACGTCAAAACTCATGTCAACAATCCAACTGTTAGTTGTCTGTCTATATTTAGTCCGTTTATTTTAAGTCCATTTATTTTAAGTCCGTTTATTTTTAGTCCGTTTATATTTAGTTTTTGACCGTCTATATGTAGTCCGTCTATCTACAATCAAATAATCACTTCAGTCGATTTCATTTAGATAGGAAATTTTTAATTATTTTCAGTTGAATTCACTTTTAACTTGTTTGATTTCTCCTCCACAGAGCATATTGGTGCAATGGCAGAAAGCAGGTCAATTTGCTGATTTGATAACTGGTGCGTTCAGCAATCATCATCATCATCACTGCACCACAACCACCCTACTACCATCAACCACCAAATCATTTTTATGTTTTATAATATATTTTGTTTTATTTTATTATTATAATATATATAATATATTTTTAGATTTTATAATTATATAACATATTATAAACGTATTTTTCTATTAAATTTAAATATTTTATATTATATATACCACCACCCAACATCAACAACAACAACCACCGACCACCACCAGGCTACCAGGTGAAGGTGAGGCAAGGCAGGAACAAACATGTGGCTTCTGTGGTGGTGGACGCCACACAGAACAGTGTGGTGGTCGATGGTGGGTGGGTGAGTGTGGTTGTGGTGGTTTTAGTTGTTGAAATAGCTGATATTATCCGTGCACCCATCCAACCACACTTACCACACACCCATCCAACCACACTTACCACACACCCATCCAACCACACTTACCACACACCCATTCAACCACACTTACCACGCACCCATCCAACCACACTTACCACACACCCATCCAACCACACTTACTACGCACCCATCCAACCACACTTACCACGCACCCATCCAACCACACTTACCACACACCCATCCAACCACACTTACTACACACCCATCCAACCACACTTACTACACACCCATCCAACCACACTTACCACGCACCCATCCAACCACACTTACCACACACCCATCCAACCACACTTACCACACACCCATCCAACCACACTTACCACACACCCATCCAACCACACTTACTACACACCCATCCAACCACACTTACCACACACCCATCCAACCACACTTACCACACACCCATCCAACCACACTTACCACGCACCCATCCAACCACACTTACCACACACCCATCCAACCACACTTACCACACACCCATCCAACCACACTTACTACGCACCCATCCAACCACACTTACCACGCACCCATCCAACCACACTTACCACACACCCATCCAACCACACTTACTACACACCCATCCAACCACACTTACTACACACCCATCCAACCACACTCACCACACACCCATCCAACCACACTTACCACACACCCATCCAACCACACTTACCACACACCCATCAAACCACACTTACCACACACCCATCCAACCACACTTACCACACACCCATCCAACCACACTTACCACGCACCCATCCAACCACACTTAACACACACACACACACACACCCAACCAAACTATTCACACACACACCCAACCACACAAACACAGGTCTAGGCAGACACACCACGTATGGCGTGAGTGTGGGCGTGGTGGTTGTCAAGGGACCCATCACGTGGTCACCATGGTCACAAGTCAGGACTCTCAACCATGACCTTGATGGTTTTTTTTTTAAAATTTTTAATTATTTTAGTTACTTATTAACCTTCGGCTATATCACAACTCGCATCCTCATCAAGAACATCATCATCAAAACCACCACCAATCTTCCATTTCCATCATCATCATCATCATCATCATCATAATCATCATCATCATCATGACCACCTGACCAATCAGAGAGCAGGGTTCCGGGCATACCACAGGCACTGAGGGTGAGGAGTCATGCCAACTCATTGGTGTTGTCATGGCTGCCACCTAACGACAGTGACGTAGTCAAGGTGATGCTATTTGTTGTTTATTTTTAGAGTATTTTGTTTTTATTTTTTATAATCTTTTGTTTATTTTGCTATTATTTTTTATTTTCATATTTTATAATAGCTAAGATATTTATACATCTTCACAGATTTATTCATTTATTAGAAAATAATTTATAATATATTCCAAAATGATAATTCTTTTTGTTAAAAATATCCAACTGGACTTCTTACCTTTCAAAATTGAATATTAAGAAGCCAATATTGACCTATTTCCATATTTTAAATATTATTTTGATGCACATATTTCATGTATTAAAATGAAAAAGAATATTACTAATAATATTAAATAATATTAAATAATATTAATTTGAATTAAATAAAAACTGATGGCGTTTCAGGTGCGGGGCTACAAGCTAGGGTACGGGATTGGAGTGCCCGACTTGAACATCGTGCATCTGGACAAGGTGACCTCTCATACGCTGGAGAGACTGCGTGAGTGGAGGGGGTGGTGGCATGGAGGTGGGGTGGTGGCATGGAGGGGAGGGGTGGAGGGGAGAGGTGGAGGGGAGGGGTGGAGGTTGGGGTAGTGCCATGGAGGGGAGGGGGAGTGGAGAGACGGTGGATGGTGGTGATGGGATCAGTGCTTGAGTTTGACCTTGATTGTATTTATTATATTCTTTTTATCTATTTATTTGAATTTGATCTTGATCGATTGACTAACCTGTGAGGCTTCTTGCAAATCTTGTATGCCATACCACACCACATGTGTACCTTCACACACCACATCACATATGTACCTTCACACACCACATATGTACCTTCACACACCACACCACATATGTACCTTCACACACCACACAACATATGTACTTTCACACACCACACAACATGTGTACCTCCACACCACATGTGTACCTTCACACACCACACCACATGTGTACCTTCACACACCACACAACATGTGTACCTCCACACACCACACACACATGTGTACCTTCACACACCACACCACATATTTACCTCCACACACCATACCACATGTGTACCTCCACACCACACCACATGTGTGCCTTCACACACCACACCACATGTGTAAGACAGAGGCCGACTCCTTCTACGTGCTGAAGTTGAGGGCGTACAACATGGCAGGAGAGGGTGAGTCAGTCTATGAGACCACCGAGCCCAATGGTCAGTGGGGGGGGGGGGTTTGGCCGGGGTTTAGTGGTGGGGGGTGGTGTTTTTTAAGAGGTGGTTGTCGAGGTGGAGTTTGGTAGGGTGTGTTGTTGACGTGGGTGTTTTGTAAGGTGTGGTATTGTCGGAGAGGAGGGGTGTTTTGTAAGGTGTGGTATTGTCGGAGAGGAGGGGTGTTTTGTAAGGTGTGGTATTGTCGGAGAGGATGGATGTTTTGTAAGGTGTGGTATTGTTGGAGAGGAGGGATGTTTTGTAAGGTGTGGTATTGTCGGAGAGGAGGGGTGTTTTGTAAGGTGTGGTATTGTCGGAGAGGATGGATGTTTTGTAAGGTGTGGTATTGTCGGAGAGGAGGGGTGTTTTGTAAGGTGTGGTATTGTCGGAGAGGAGGGGTGTTTTGTAAGGTGTGGTATTGTCGGAGAGGAGGGGTGTTTTGTAAGGTGTGGTATTGTCGGAGAGGAGGGGTGTTTTGTAAGGTGTGGTATTGTCAGAGAGGATGGATGTTTTGTAAGGTGTGGTATTGTTGGAGAGGAGGGATGTTTTGTAAGGTGTGGTATTGTCGGAGAGGAGGGGTGTTTTGTAAGGTGTGGTATTGTCGGAGAGGAGGGGTGTTTTGTAAGGTGTGGTATTGTCGGAGAGGAGGGGTGTTTTGTAAGGTGTGGTATTGTCGGAGAGGAGGGGTGTTTTGTAAGGTGTGGTATTGTCGGAGAGGAGGGGTGTTTTGTAAGGTGTGGTATTGTCGGAGAGGAGGGGTGTTTTGTAAGGTGTGGTATTGTTGGAGAGGAGGGGTGTTTTGTAAGGTGTGGTATTGTCGGAGAGGAGGGGTGTTTTGTAAGGTGTGGTATTGTCGGAGAGGAGGGGTGTTTTGTAAGGTGTGGTATTGTCGGAGAGGAGGGGTGTTTTGTAAGGTGTGGTATTGTTGGAGAGGAGGGATGTTTTGTAAGGTGTGGTATTGTCGGAGAGGAGGGGTGTTTTGTAAGGTGTGGTATTGTCGGAGAGGATGGATGTTTTGTAAGGTGTGGTATTGTTGGAGAGGAGGGATGTTTTGTAAGGTGTGGTATTGTCGGAGAGGAGGGGTGTTTTGTAAGGTGTGGTATTGTCGGAGAGGAGGGGTGTTTTGTAAGGTGTGGTATTGTCGGAGAGGAGGGGTGTTTTGTAAGGTGTGGTATTGTTGGAGAGGAGGGATGTTTTGTAAGGTGTGGTATTGTCGGAGAGGAGGGGTGTTTTGTAAGGTGTGGTATTGTTGGAGAGGAGGGGTGTTTTGTAAGGTGTGGTATTGTTGGAGAGGAGGGGTGTTTTGTAAGGTGTGGTATTGTCGGAGAGGAGGGGTGTTTTGTAAGGTGTGGTATTGTCGGAGAGGAGGGGTGTTTTGTAAGGTGTGGTATTGTCGGAGAGGAGGGGTGTTTTGTAAGGTGTGGTATTGTCGGAGAGGAGGGGTGTTTTGTAAGGTGTGGTATTGTCGGAGAGGAGGGGTGTTTTGTAAGGTGTGGTATTGTTGGAGAGGAGGGATGTTTTGTAAGGTGTGGTATTGTCGGAGAGGAGGGGTGTTTTGTAAGGTGTGGTATTGTTGGAGAGGAGGGGTGTTTTGTAAGGTGTGGTATTGTCGGAGAGGAGGGGTGTTTTGTAAGGTGTGGTATTGTCGGAGAGGAGGGGTGTTTTGTAAGGTGTGGTATTGTCGGAGAGGAGGGGTGTTTTGTAAGGTGTGGTATTGTCGGAGAGGAGGGGTGTTTTGTAAGGTGTGGTATTGTCGGAGAGGAGGGGTGTTTTGTAAGGTGTGGTATTGTCGGAGAGGAGGGGTGTTTTGTAAGGTGTGGTATTGTCGGAGAGGAGGGGTGTTTTGTAAGGTGTGGTATTGTTGGAGAGGAGGCGTGTTTTGTAAGGTGTGGTATTGTTGGAGAGGAGGGGTGTTTTGTAAGGTGTGGTATTGTTGGAGAGGAGGGATGTTTTGTAAGGTGTGGTATTGTCGGAGAGGAGGGATGTTTTGTAAGGTGTGGTATTGTCGGAGAGGAGGGGTGTTTTGTAAGGTGTGGTATTGTTGGAGAGGAGGGGTGTTTTGTAAGGTGTGGTATTGTTGGAGAGGAGGGGTGTTTTGTAAGGTGTGGTATTGTTGGAGAGGAGGGGTGTTTTGTAAGGTGTGGTATTGTCGGAGAGGAGGGGTGTTTTGTAAGGTGTGGTATTGTCGGAGAGGAGGGGTGTTTTGTAAGGTGTGGTATTGTCGGAGAGGAGGGGTGTTTTGTAAGGTGTGGTATTGTTGGAGAGGAGGGGTGTTTTGTAAGGTGTGGTATTGTTGGAGAGGAGGGGTGTTTTGTAAGGTGTGGTATTTTTGGAGAGGAGGGATGTTTTGTAGGGGTTGTGTGAAGGGGGGGTGGACGTTTTTGTAGTTGTAGGGTGTTTGTAGGGGTGTTGAGAGGGCCGATAGCGTGCTTGAATTGCTTTACTACCACGTTTTTCCTACCGCCACCACACCAACTACCACCCCCCCCCCCACCCCTCAACCTCCACCACTACCCCCCCCTCTCCCACCCTTCAACCTCCACCACTACTCCCCCCTCTCCCACCCTTCAACCTCCACCACTACTCCCCCCTCTCCCACCCTTCAACCTCCACCACTACTCCCCCCTCTCCCACCCTTCAACCTCCCCCTTCCCACAGCGAGGGACTTGCAACCACCCATGGAGTTGAAGGCTACCGTTCTCTCCCCTTCCTCCACCCTCCTCACGTGGGTTGATAATGATCTTGGCCCGTCCCAGCGCAACAGTGATGGAAGGGTTTATGTGGTCAGGTGGGTGGGTAGGTGGGTGGGTGGGAGAGGTAGGGGAGGGGTGGGTGGGTAGGTGGGTAGGAGGGGTAGGGGAGGGGTGGGTTTTGAAGGGAGTATGGAAAGAGTAAGCGGGTATAAAATTCATCCTTCGACCCACCTATTCTCCCATCTTTCCTTCTATGCACTCATCTATCTTTCATCAATCCATCCATCTTTCATCAATCCAATTATCTTTCCATACATCTGCTCTCCACCCACCCACCCTTTCACCCAACCACCACCCACCCACCCACCCCCCTCCCCCCCCCACTTACCCCACCCCATCCAAACCACACCCCCCTCCATCCATTCAGATACTCTCCCAAACTGCACTCCACGCGCAACCACAAGCACAAGCACACGAACAGCACTCAACTGAGTCTCCAGATCAACAACCTCAAACCACACACCGAATACGAGTTCAGGTGAGGGGGTCTTGATGATGATGGTGATGATGCTGTTGATGGTAGTGATGGTGGTGGTGATGATGATGATGCTGGTGATGATAGTGATGGTGGTGGTGATGATGATGATGATGCTGGTGATGATAATGATGGTGGTGGTGATGATGATGATCATAAACAATAGTATTAATAATGATAATAATAATCATCATCATCGCTTCAGTTGCTTACCTTGGCGCTATATTAAATAAACATCATCATCATCACCACCACCATCATCATCATAACCTCTCATTAAATCGATGCAGCGTGCGCATAGTGAAGGGCAGACAACAGAGCGACTGGAGCTTGTCAGTCTTCAATAGAACCTCCGAAACACGTCTGTGACATCATCATCATCATCATCACCTCTCTTCCTCCTTCTTACACACCTTCTCTCTATCTTCATCTTTTTTCATCTCTCTACCGCCTTTTTTCTATATATTTTTTTTCCTTAATTTTTCTCTTTCGATCTTCTGGCATTCATTCCTTTATTCCTTCATTCCTCCTTCTCGTATGTTTTACTTCTTTATTATTTATTCTTCATCCACTTTCATCCACTAGAATATCCCTCTCACAGCTCTTCCATTCACCCAGTTTTTCTCCATTATATCCCCCCTACAACCCCACCCCACCCTCCTACCACCAGTACCATCATCATCACCTCGTGACGTCACTCTGACGTCGGTGGACCACCGTGGCACGTGGATGAGTGCAAGTTGGCAGCCCCCTAAGCCGTCGAATGGCATGATCACTAGTGAGTCGTGGTCGCCGTTGTCGTGGTGGTGGTGGTGGTGGAAGGGGGGTGGAAGGGGTGGTGGTGGTGGTGGTGGTGGTGGAAGGGGTGGTGGTGGTGGTGGAAGGGGTGGTGGTGGTGGTGGTGGAAGGGTTGGTGGTGGTGGTGGTGGAAGGTGGTGGTGGTGGTGGTGGAAGGTGGTGGTGGTGGTGGAAGGGGGGTGGAAGGGGTGGTGGTGGTGGTGGTGGTGGTGGTGGTGGTGGTGGTGGTGGAAGGGGTGGTGGTGGTGGTGGAAGGGGTGGTGGTGGTGGTGGTGGTGGTGGTGGAAGGTGGTGGTGGTGGTGGTGGAAGGTGATGGTGGTGGAAGGTGGTGGTGGTGGAAGGTGGTGGTGGTGGTGGAAGGTGGTGGTGGTGGTGGTGGAAGGTGGTGGAAGGTGGTGGTGGTGGAAGGTGGTGGTGGTGGTGGAAGGTGGTGGTGGTGGTGGTGGAAGGTGGTGGTGGTGGTGGTGGTGGTGGTGGAAGGGGTGGTGGTGGTGGTGGTGGAAGGTGGTGGTGGTGGTGGTGGTGGAAGGTGGTGGTGGTGGTGGAAGGTGGTGGTGGTGGTGGTAGTGGTGGAAGGGGTGGTGGTGGTGGTGGTGGAAGTGGTGGTGGTGGTGGAAGTGGTGGTGGTGGTGGAAGGTGGTGGTGGTGGTGGTGGTGGTGGTGGTGGTGGAAGGGGGGGGGATGGTAAAGGGGTAGATGGGGATGGTTAGGATGGGGTAGGGTGATTGGCTGGAGTAGAGGGAGGGTGTCTGGTTTGGTTGGGGGAAGGAGGATGGTTGAATGGGTGGGGAAAGGCAATTTTGAATATTGAAATGACAAAGGAGTGGATGGTGATTTAAAATTATATCTATAATTTCTATGCATCATCCCTACTACCCCCACCATCCTTCCACCATTCCTCCACCACCCCCACCATCCCTCCACCACCACCACAGGCTACCACCTCTACTACACCACCGACTCAAGCCTGGAGGACGGCAATTGGGTGAAGGAGGTGGTGCCAGGCGATAAGCTGTCTGTCATCATCAAAGACCTCTCGCTTGAGACCACGTACTTCTTCAAGGTGGTTGGGGGGGATGGGGTTTGGGGGTGGTTGGGGGGGGGTTTGGGGGTGGGTTTGAAAGTGGGGCATGGTTGGTTGGGTGGTTTGGGGGGTGGGTGTTGAAGTGGGGCATGGTTGGTTGGGTGGGTGTTGAAGTGGGCATGGTTGGTTGGGTGGTGTGGGGGTGGGTGTTGAATTGGGGCATGGTTGGTTGGGTGGGGGGTTTGGGTGTGGTGAGGTTTTAGGTGGTGTTGTAGGTGTGGGTGTGAGAAGGTAGCAGGTGTGTGGGTAGGTGGATGAGATGGATGGGTAGGTGGATGAGATGGATGGGTAGGTGGATGAGATGGATGGGTAGGTGGATGAGATGGATGGGTAGGTGGATGAGATGGATGGGTAGGTGGATGAGATGGATGGGTAGGTGGATGAGATGGATGGATTGAGGAGAGGGGTTCGACGATCTTCAGCAAAAGATTTCGATTCGGGTTTTTGCGAGTGCTGAGGCTTTATCATGCCACCATCTTGCCAATTAATCATTACTTGTCGTTTAATTCATCAAATGATTTCTAATTATTTTATTTATTATTTTTAATTATCATTAAAATGATTTATAATTATTTTAGTATAAATTATTATTTTTAATTATCATTAAAATGATTTCTAATTATTTTAGTATAAATTATTATTTTTAATTATCATTAAAATGATGTCCAATTATTTATGATTAATCTTCAAAAGATGAAGGCGAGGAACAGCATGGGCTTCGGACCGGTCTCTTCCACCTTCATCCACCGCACGCCAGCCGGTCAGTGCCGCTGGAGTTGATGATGATGATGATGATGATGATGAGGATGATGATGAAGATGATGAGGATGATGATGATGATGGTTATGGTGATGATGATGATGATGAAAATTAACATCATCATCATTATCATTATCCACAATCATCACCATCATGACTACACAGCCAAACAAGAGAACAAGGAAACGAACCACCTCTCATCTGTCTTCAAGTTCTCCGACCTGATCGCGCCACCACCGCAATCATCATCATCACCACTGCCTCCACCACCCCCTCCGCCACTCTCCCTCTTCTCCTCTATCAGCGTCTCGACACAAGCGTTGTGGTTGGCGGTGGCCGTGGTGAGTGTGCTGCTGCTGCTGGTGGTGTTGGTGGCCACTGTGCTGATGTGTCGACGCAGCAGGACGTGCCACTCTAAAGACTCGCTCAGGATGTCAGTTCTGATCATCATTATCATCATCTGCATCTTCGTCGTCGTTTCCATCATCATTATCATTATGATCATCGTTATCATCTCCATATCCATCATCATCATCATCTTCATCATCTCCATCATCATCATCTCCATCATCATCATCTCCATCATCATCATCTCCATCATCATCATCATCATCATCATCATCATCATCATCATACTATCTGTGCTCTCGCCTGTTGAAGTGTAGTAGACTGCGCCACGGCAAAATATTGTACTAATATATTATAGTTGTTCGGACGCCTCTCTAGACCAACCACAACTGCCATAGGAGGGCCTTGGCGCCTTTTTAGGTGTCCATAGGGAACTACTCCCACCCAACAAAGCACCATCGCACCACAGGGGCTACCTGCCGGCGAACAAAGACAAGCCCCTGGAGGAGGGTGGGGGCGTGGGGATGATGGTGGGGGGTGGGCGAGGGGAGCGAGGGGGGCAGGGTGGAGTTGAAGCCACCAGACTTGTGGACGCACCTGGCGGGTGATGAAGATCTCGCGTCCAGGCATGCTTCGTCGTCTGTCGATGAAGGTGGGTTTGAGGGGGGTGGTGGGTGTGCTTTGATGGTGGGTGTGCTTTGATGGGGGTGGTGGGTGTGCTTTGATGGGGGTGGTGGGTGTGCTTCGATGGGGGTGGTGGGTGTGGTTTGATGGGGGTGGTGAGTGGATGGTGAAGATGGAGGGTGGGTGTGCTTTGATGGGGGTGGTGGGTGTGGTTTGATGGTGGGTGTGCTTTGATGGGGGTGGTGGGGGATGGTTTGAGGAGGGTGATGGGTGGATGGTTTGATGGGGGTGGTGGGGGGATGGTGAAGATGGAGGGTGGTGGGTGGTTTGATGGTGAAGATGGAGGGTGGTGGGTGTGCTTTGAGGGGGGTGGTGGGTGTGCTTTGATGGGGGTGGTGGGTGGATGGGGGTGTGGTTTGATGGGGGTGGTGGGTGGATGGTGAAGATGGAGGGTGGGTGTGGTTTGACGAGGTGGAAGGTGAATAACAGGATTTTGTTTTTTCTTTTATTTTTTCCCTGTCATTTACCACCCTTTCTCTTTTCTTCACACCATCACTTCCCGCTAGTCCAACACCATTCCCTAACCCATCCCCTTCTCCTCCCTTCTCCTCCTCCTTCCCCCTCCTCCTCCTCCTCCCTCCTCCTCCTTCCCCCTCCTTCCTCCTCCTCCTCCCTCTTCCTCCTTCCTCCTCCTCCTTCCCCCTCTTCTTCCTTCCTTCTCCTCCCTCCTCCAGCCTACCTCATCTCGAACGGTCACATGACCTCAACCTCCTCGATGCATCGGCCCTCCTACCCACGCACCCAGTACCACCAGACTCCCCGCGTCAACGTGGCCCTCATTGGAGGCCCTGTGGTCACCAGTGGTGGGTGGGAGGGTGTGTTTGGGAGGGGTGGGGGGGAGAATGGGTTAAGTGGTCAATAGTGGATGGGTGGAGGGGGTTAGGGGGAGGGGGGAGTAGTGGTGATTTTTTGG
>OX030962.1:6110619-6120619 GCA_943735955.1 Piscicola geometra
GATAAATGGTTTGTTATTTCAGATCGAATCATGTTTTGACGTTTAAATAATTTAATTTTGAAAAACTATCTTTTTATATTTAGTTTTCTTTGCTTGACTTGTGGTTTGAAGTTTTGGGGTGTTTTGTACCTTTTTTTCTGCTTTTAAATTATTTTTTTCTTTTATATAAATTATAAAAAAACTAATCCATTTTTATTTACAATTTAATCTTTTTATATACAGATATTTCATTGATATTTCAGTTATATATTTACAAATTTTTTTTGATTATACAAATTAATTTCATTATATATCCATTTTTGCTCCTTATTCCGCTCTCCATCAGGTGTTTCGCCTCTTCACGTGCTTCTAAAACGTTTTCATTCAACGAGTTAACAAAATATTGCCAGTTATTTCATACCTTTTTAATCTTTTGGCCATTTTCCGTTTCAACTGCTAAATATATTCACATAAAAGCTATTTCTAGCTCGTGTTACTGATCTAGCAGACGTCTGTTTAATCAAGTAGACAGGTTTTTTTGTAATTAACTTTTATTCAAAGAATATATATATATATTATAAATACTACCTATTTTATTTTTAGTTTATTCATTTATCCTGTTAAAGTCTTCAGCTAAGTATTTCGAATAAATATGTGAGTGGTTTTGTGTATGTGTGTTTGTAGATTATATAAGTGTTTTACCGTCCATTCATGATCAGAGTCCACTTTTAAATCAAATATCTAATTGAGTTAATGATTTATTTACAGTCTACTTAATTGCCCACTTAATTATCTAATCACCTATTATCTAATCATTGACCTCATTATTTGAACAATTATTTCATCCTTCAACCACTGACTTTCAAGCCACTTACCACCTCAATTAGACTTTTACATTTCTTCATTATTAACCATTATATCCACCTAATCTGTGAATAAAATGGCTGATAAAAAGAACAATAATAATATCATTATTATTATTAAATTATATTATTATTCTTGGCCATTCGACTTATTTCAATTCTATAGAAAGTCATTGTTCATACTTTTAATATCAACTTTTTTTTCATTTCTACATAACTGCGTCTTCAAGATTGTTGAAGCAAGCGCTTTATAAATACTTTGACCTCTTGACCTCAATTTGAGAATACATCGTTGAATATTCATGACCTGATCAACCTTGCTGATTACCACAGAAACAGCTGAACTCTTCGTGTTTATGTGTTCTTAAATCTTTTATACTTTTGAATTAGTGTACAATTAAATGAGGCATTAAAATTAGCCGGATTAAAAAATGTGTCTTATTCAAATAGTCAAATTTATATTTATAGTTACTTTAATGTTTATAATTATTAATTTTTTAGAATAGTTAGTGCTACCACTACTAATAATAGTAATAATAATAATACATGCATAAATAATAAAATACATGTATAATAATAATCATAAATTCATAAAATCAATCTTACATTTGTAATAATAATAATAAATTATATGTAATAATGGTATATAATTTAGATAAAACCTAGCTTGAAGTTGTTTCAGAATTGCAGTTTGGGAGACATCATGTTGCTTGGATGGAGCTGTGCGGTTGCTTCAGTACCCCTTTAAAAAAATTTAGAGTAATTTTTACATAGTTCTCATATTTCCCACAAAAATATCTTCTTTTGTCAACCATTAGTCATCCCTTAATTCTTATTCAATTCACCATTACTCTAGCGAATGGCTTATAAGTTTAAATATATATTAAAAAATAGGTTAAAATAACTTTTAAATATTTTTATTCATTTTAAACTTTAAATAGTTTTGAAAATCTATTTTTATTTTTTTCTTGAAACATTTATTGAAAAGACACCACATATTCTAATATTATAACGTTATATATTACCTACAATTTTATAACTATTTAACTCTGGTTTCTCTTCATTCCACGTATAAATCTTTCGCCTTTTACTAAAGATTTCCGTGGAGGGGAACATTCGAATGAGTGTTCTTTGATTTCTTGCAGGCCCCTCACGGGGCTAACCCATAAATAAAAATACCTAAATAATTTTATTATGTAGTTCGTTACTCTGGATTACGTGACTTAGATTTCTTTCATCACAGAAGCTAGTGAAGAGAGAGAAATGTAGGATCCCCTTGTTAAATTATAAACGATGAGAAACAACTGCGAACTCCTACTCAGGGGCTCACATCACTGAGATATGCTGCAAAAATAAATCTTGCTATTCTGTTTAATGAACTGTTATTTATTCTTCGTTTTTAGGAATTCGCTAGATAATATTTAAAACTTTAAAGTCTATAAGAATAATGTTGATACACATCAGTTGCCAAAGTTTGTTGAATATCTGCATGTAACTATATAGTTTTTATAAAAGTGAATCTATTGTGAGCATTGTAACCACATTAAACACTGGCAAGATGGAGAGAGTGTACCAAGGGGAAGGTTCTACTTGATGGCAAATGTAATACATAAAAGTAGTGAAATGCCATAGTGATCTCTCTGATTGGCTGAGCGGAACCTTCTTATGCTTTCCCTGGCGCATATAAAATATAGTAACATGGCCTGCGTCTGTCAGACTGTGATAAATATAGAGAAAGAAAATGTGGGAAAAAAGAATGTATTTAATAAAGCGTTAAGGTACATTTCTCAATGAAGTTACTTTGTTAGACTTCAAAATAGAGAAAGCATTTGAAAAATTATAATCTAACATTATTATTGAAAACATGGTCGTTAGTTATTAGAATGGTAGCTATCACAGTGGTGGTGCTGATGATGATGATGATGAAGCTGAGAGAAATGATAATGATGATGATGAAGATGATGCTAGTGATGATAATGATGAAACAAAAAATGATGATAATGATGAAGCTAAAAATTATGATGATGATGATCATGATGATGACATCAGTGCTTGTGTAGTACATCATCAACGGGATGGTGTGCTGCCATGTGTTCATTGAACCTGGATGGTTATGATAGTGATTATTATTTTCAGGATTGTTGTTAAGATGGTGATGATGATGATGATGATCATCATCAATATGATTACTTCTCATGCCAGTCCTCAGCTGCGAAATCTCTCTGACACGAAGCGGAGTAGGCTAGCTTGTAGAGCATCTGAAGAAGAAGAAGAAATATCACATTGGTTAAAAAATGATATACAAAACTAATATTACCGCATAAATGACATCCTATTAAAAGAATAATTAAAGTATGTCAAAAATAATAGTAATAATAAAACAAAGTATTAGTAGTAGTAGTAGTAGTAGTAGTAGTAGTAGTAGTAGTAGTAGTAGTAGTAGTAG
This sequence comes from Piscicola geometra, assembly GCA_943735955.1. NCBI lineage: Eukaryota > Metazoa > Annelida > Clitellata > Hirudinida > Piscicolidae > Piscicola > Piscicola geometra. Next base: position 6,113,908 of record OX030962.1, read on the forward strand.
TAGTAGTAGTAGTAGTAGTAGTAGTAGTAGTAGTAGTAGTAGTACTAGTAGTAGTAGTAGTAGTAGTAGTAGTAGTAGTAGTAGTAGTAGTAGTAGTAGTAGTAGTAGTAGTAGTAGTAGTAGTAGTGATAGTAGTAGTAGTGATAGTAGTAGTGATAGTAGTAGTAGTAGTAGTAGTAGTAGTAGTAGTAGTAGTAGTAGTAGTAGTAGTAGTAGTAGTAGTAGTGGCAGTAGTGGCAGTAGTAGTAGTAGTAGTAATGGCACCAGGAAGACGAAGACATGCAGGAAGAGGGAGTAGAAGAGGGCGACAGTGCGAGCCACCTTGCTGCTCATTATGATCCTGCCCTGTGTGGTTCAGTGTGGTTTAGTGTGGTGTGGTGTGGTTCAGTGTGGTTTAGTGTGGTTTAGTGTGGTGTGGTGTGTGGTGTGGTATAGTGTAGTGTGGTGTGGTGTGCTTTAGTGTAGTGTGGTGTGGTTCAGTGTAGTGTGGTTTAGTGTGGTGTGGTGTGTGGTGTGATAAAGTGTAGTGTAGTGTGGTGTGGTGTGCTTTAGTGTAGTGTGGTGTGGTTCAGTGTAGTGTGGTGTGGTGTGGAGTGGTGTGGTGTGGTTCAGTGTGGTGTGGCTTGGTGTGGAGTGGTTTAGTGTGGTGTGGTGTGGTTCAGTTTAGTGTGGTGTGGTGTGGTTTAGTGTAGTGTGGTGTGGTTCAGTGTAGTGTGGTTTAGTGTGGTGTGGTGTGGAGTGGTGTGGTGTGGTGTGGTTCAGTGTAGTGTGGAGTGGTTCAGTGTGGTGTGGTATGGTGTGGTTCAGTGTGGTGTGGTTCAGTGTGGTGTGGTGTGGAGTGGTGTGGTGTGGTGTGGTTCAGTGTGGTGTGGTGTGGAGTGGTGTGGTTCAGTGTGGTGTGGTTCAGTGTGGTGTGGTTCAGTGTGGTGTGGTTCAGTGTAGTGTGGTGTGGTTCAGTGTGGTGTGGTTCAGTGTGGTTCAGTTTAGTGTGGTTTAGTGTAGTGTGGTTTAGTGTGGTGTGGTGTGGTTCGATGTAGTGTGGTGTGGAGTGGTTCAGTGTGGTGTGTTGTGGTTTAGTGTGGTGTGGTGTGGTTTAATGTGGTGTGGTGTAGTGTAGTGTGGTGTAATGCTGCGAATATCATCAATACTTGAATACTATCATTATCACAACTTTACCACTATTATCATTAAAACGTGAATACTATCATCACCTCAATTTTACCACTATCATTACATTATCATCATCACAACCACCGACACCACCACCCTCATCACCACGACCACCACTATACACAACCCCCTCCTCCACACCACCGACAAAACCTGCACCACCACCACCCACAAACCATTCCAAGGGTGATCTTGTCGTAGGGTTTGAGGCCGACGTATCGTTTGAGTTTCTCGCTCCTGTTGAAGCTCTGGAAGGGGTCGAGGCGCCTGTTGTACTCGCCCGAATAGCGGCCCTCTGTGTCGTCCTGACCGCCTGACGCTTGCTGTGTGGTCGGGGGGGGGGGTTGTTGGGGGTGGGGATGGTTCTTGTGGTTGTTGAGGGGGATGGTTTGTGTGGTTGTTGGGGGGTTGGTTTGTGTGGTTGTTGGGGGGTTTGTGTTGATGTGTGTGGGAGAGGGTTGTTTGTGTGGGGTTTTTTTGTGTGTGGTTGTGTAGGGGGTTGTTTGTATCTGTGTGGGAGAGGTTGTGGTGGTAAAAACGACCCACCCTCCCTCCACCATGACAAAGCACACAGGCATATTACTATATATTAAATAAAAATCATCACCATCATCATCATCATCATCATCACACAGGCACCTTGTTCTGGGAAGAGTAGCCTTGCAGAAACTTGATCTTCTGGTAGAGCTTCAGATTGTCCGACCTGAGAGGTATGTGACCAAAATGGACCTCAGCCAAAATGGTCCTTAGCCGAAATGGACCTTAGCCAAAATGGACCTTAGCCAAATGGACCTCAGCCAAAATGGACCTTAGCCAAAATGGACCTTAGCCAAAATGGACCTTAGCCAAATGGACCTTAGCCAAATGGACCTCAGTCAAAATGGACCTTAGCCAAAATGGACCTTAGCCAAAATGGACCTTAGCCAAAATGGACCTTAGCCAAATGGACCTCAGCCAAAATGGACCTTAGCCAAAATGGATCTTGGCCAAAATGGACCTTAGCCAAAATGGATCAAAGCCAAAATGGACCTTAGCCAAAATGGATCTTGGCCAAAATGGACCTTAGCCAAAATGGATCTTAGCCAAAATGGACCTTAGCCAAATGGACCTTAGCCAAAATGGACCATAGCCAAAATGGACCTTAGCCAAAATGGATCTTGGCCAAAATGGACCTTAGCCAAAATGGATCAAAGCCAAAATGGACCTTAGCCAAAATGGACCTTAGCCAAAATGGATCTTGGCCAAAATGGACCATAGCCAAAATCGATCTTAGCCAAATGGGTCTTTACCAAAATGGACCTTAGCCAAATGGACCTTAGCCAAAATAAACCTTAGCCAAAATGGACCTTAGCCAAAATGGACCTTAGCCAAAATGGACCTTAGCCAAATAGACCTTACACAAATTAAACCTTGAACGAAATCGCACTTACAAAAAATTTGCCTTAGACGAAATATATCTTTAAAAAAGCCTTTAAAAAATTAGACCCTGGGTTAGGGTTAAGGTCTATTTTTGTTTATATCTTTTTTGTTGTCAGTCTATTTCGTCCCTCATCTGACCTGACAGTGTCCATCTCATTGCGCAACATCGCCATCTCCTGCTGCTGCTGCATCGACGTCTGTCGTGGTGGTGGTGGTAGTAGTTGTAGTGGTGGTAGTAGTAGTGGTGGTGATAGACGTGGTGGTGGTCCACATGCACCCCCTCCAAAGCACCCCCTCCAGAAGCACCCCCCACATGCACTTCCCTCCAAAAGCACCCTACCTCCACATGCACACACCCCCTTCCAAAAACCCCCCCCCCCCTCCACATGCACCCCCTCCAAAGCACCCTCTCCAGAAGCACCCTCCACATGCACTTCCCTCCAAAAGCACCCTCCTTCCACATGCACACACCCCCTTCCAAAAACACCCCCCTCCACATGCACATGCACCCCCCATCCAAAGCGCCCCCCCCCATTGCAGACCGCTTCAAGCTCCTGTGCCCTCAGTCTGAACCTCTCCCTCTGGTTCTGAACTATCGGCAGAAGTCCACTGCTGGCCGACCGCAGGTTGTCTTCGGATACTGCTGTGTGGTGGTGGTGGTGGTAGTAGTGGTGGTGGTGGTGTTGGTAGTGGTGGTGGTAGTGGTGGTGGTGGTAGTGGTGGTAGAAGTGGTGGTTGTGGTAGTAGTAGTAGTGGTGGTAGAAGTAGTAGTAGTAGTAATATTAGTAATAGTACTAGTAGTACTTCTTTCTTCTTTATTCAACATCAGCTCTGCCATCAAATCCGCCGACTGTTTGCTACTTCCTGCTTCTCCCTGATCATTATCATCACCATCAAAACCATCATCATCACCAACACCATCATTATCACCATCATAACCATCATCATCACCACAATCATCATCATCACCAACACCATCATTATCACCATCATAACCATCATCATCACCACAATCATCATCATCACCAACACCATCATTATCACTAACACCACCATCATCACCACCACCACCACCACCATCATCATCACCACCACCACCATCATCATTATCATCACCTCCATACCTCGGCATCCCCTCTAAACATGATTGACAGAGCGTTGACCCTCCTCAGATCTTCCTCCAGCTGACCAATCAGATGCTGTTGTTCCTGGCACGTGACCAGCGACGTCTTATGCTCCGCCCCCAAGGCGTCGTACTTCTCTGTGTGGTTGTGTGTGTCTTTGTATGTGTTTGTTGTGTACTTTATGTGTTATTGTATGTACTTTATGCGTTTTTGTTTGTATGTATGTATGTGTGTATTAAGATCCTTTTGCCAAATAAAAACCCACACAAACTTGTTAGCTAACCACCTATGCAGCAATCATCATCACCATCACCCTAGCAACCATCATCATCACCCCCAACCATCCAATCATCATCATCCCCACCACCTTGCAATTCCCCAGCTCGGCACTTGAGGTTAGTGTTTTCATTCTGCAGTGCCCTGTTCTTTTCCATCAACAGCGTCTCGAGACTTTTGGTTGTTCTTGTTCTTGTTGATGTTGTTGTTGTTGTTGATGTTGATGTTGTTTCGTCATCGTTGTTGCTGTTGTTGTCGATGTATGAGAACTCCAATGATTTCAGTACGCTGTGTTGTTGTTGTTGTAGATCAGAATATACAGGGCTCGCGCTGTCGAGGGCCACCGGGGCCAATGGCCCCACTTATTCAAAATTGGCACGAAAGAATCCTGATTGGTCCCAATGAATTTTTCAATTTTTTATCCACATTTTATTTCCGATTTTTTTGGTGAGATTTTTAGATGTTTCTTTGTCTAAAAGAATGTCGCGGGAAGAAGTTATTATTGAAAAGTTGAGCTAATCAAAATTAGCCTCGTGTTTTAATCCGGTCATTCGCGTGCAGACTATATCAATCTATATAATTCAGGAAAGCATTGCTGACTTGTTGCATTCAGAGCTTATACAAAAACTAACACATTTTTCTAAATTTAGTTTTATGTTATACGAATCTACAGATGTTTCGGTGTCAAAAAATTTAATAATTTATATAAAATTTTTAGAAAGTGATTGTTTTGGTACAGTTTTACCTGTAACACACTTTTTGGCCATATCAAGTTTAGATGGCGCAAATGCCCAATCTATTCATTCTAAAGTGTGTGAGGTTCTTTTAAGAAAAAATATAGATATTAGTCATTTATGCGGTGTAAGTACTGACAGGGCATCGGCCATGGTGGGACACAAGTCAGGGGTCGTAGCAAGATTGAAACAGCATGTTCCTGGCCTCCTTGATACACACTGCATTGCTCAAAGATTAGCTTTGAGCTGTAGCAGCAGTGCTGATTCAATCTCTTATTTGGTTAAATTTCAAGAATTTTTAAATTCTATTTTTCACTACTTTAGAAACTCTCCTAAAAACATGTCTAAACTAACTTCAGTCTATTTTTATGTCACAATCCCTACGGTTCAAAGAAGTCTACCACACGCGTTGGTTGAGCTTTGAAGGTTCTGTAGATGCAAAGGTCAAAAACTTTCCTATTCTTGTTTCTTTGTTCTTGGAAGAAAAGTCAGGAAAATCTTCAAGTCTTTATAAACCAATAACAACCTTCAAGATTTTGTACATTGCTCACTTTTTGTGTGATGTGCTCAAGCCTATTTCTATATTGTCCAAATTGTACCAAAAGAAGGACTTGGCTTATTCTGAGATTGCACCCCTTTTAACAGCAACTATTCAGACTTTAGAGTACATGTTAAAAACTAAGTCAGGCCCCATGACGCAGAAGTTTTTGAAGCTTATACCTGAAATTCCAAAGCCTGATGAATTTGGTCTGTGTCTTTTTGATTATGAAGGTCACACTATTCGAGACAGTGTGAAACAGAGAACTGAAGCTGAGTCTGTATGAAGAAAGTTTGTTGAAAGCATGATAAAAAGCCTCAAAAGTAGGTTTTCAGACAACGTATTAACAGCAATGGACCATTTTTTTGATTCAAGTATTTCAGTTTCCGAAATACACTCAGACATAGAAACAGTATCTGAGTACCTAGAAGCTGAGGGTATCGAGAGCTCACAACCTGAACTACTCAGCTTCGCCAACTTCACTCGAACCAGTCATAGCTCTGGTAATAAGTCAGTCACTGACATAAAATCTACAACTAATTTGGCCATTAAAAATTCTAATTCCTATCCAGCATCAGCGAAAGTTGCCAAACGATTGTTACTATCGCCAGTTCAACTGTAGAGTGTGAAAGAGGATTCAGTAGACAAAACTTAATAAAATCTGACTCAAGAAAGAGTATAAATATAAAAAATTTAGAAAATTTAATGAATATCGCTATTGAAGGTAAAGAAGTTAAAGAAATAGACTTTAATTGTATTTATAAACTTTGGGCGAATAAGAAACAACTCAGAATAATGAATTAACAATTATATTAGTTTGAATAAGCATAAACAAGTTTTTTTTAACATTAAATTTATATCTGTCTAAAAGATTCTCTATAAACTATAGCTATAATCCGTGTTTTTAACTTGTGATAAATAAATTAAATGTTTTCTTCATACTCTTAAATAAAGATTTAACGTTCACTTTATACAAATAAAACTAAAAATTAGAATAATTATGAAACGAAGAAGACACTCTCTTTGTAGATGGGTTTTATTGATTTGAAGCCCACTAGGAGCTTATTAAGGGTGAGTTTAAAAATAAATAAGTGGGCATTATACATGGGACTTTAAAAAAAATGGCCCCACAAAATTATGACCCAGCGCGGGCCCTGATATATACATATATTTTTAATATAATTAACAACATTTTAGTGAGAAAACATTCAAAAGTATAAAAGGTTTATAAAAGGCTTATAAAAGGTCTTTTAGCGTGGAAAAGAATGATGATAACGCACCTGAGTTCCCTCTGCAGGTCTTCATAGTCGCTTTGGCTTTGGAGTTTGCCTTCTAGATGGCAACACTCCATCGATTTGGCCTTCAACTCCTCTTCCAGTTTGGCAACCCTCGAAGAGCCAGAACTGCGCAGTTTGTTGACGTGTTGTTGCAGTTGTTGCACATCAGCCACC